>JBBPKN010001028.1:0-22833 GCA_038089275.1 Pulveroboletus cf. rosaemariae | reverse complement strand
AGTTCTGCTTCTCTGATGTATAAGTACTGTAGTTCTGTATCTTGTACCTCAGTATGAATTTCGACAAAAACACCAGAACCCTCTTGTTGTTATCCTCATACTGCACAAGCCCTTGGGCTCACTCTGATCCTCCAGGTTACCCCAGAATACCTCTGAGACTATGCGATATCCTCAAAGGAGTCATAAAGCCTCACCCCCATGACTGGCCTTGTCACCCACCCCGACATCTATGTAAATTGGGATAACAGAGAAGTACAAGGGTACACCCCATAAGGTGAAGCCAAGTCCCGTTTGACCATTGAAACCCTTCCCAGATATCCCTGGAATTCCCCAGAGCACCCGGAGTTCTGATCTACCTCCAGCATTAAGGTTTTCAATTACAAGAGGAACTGGTTAAAAGTATATTCATCTCGGTATAGGTTTTAACAGTCTCTTTGAGAAGAATGGAAAGTTTTAACACCAGCTTTCTCCAGTCACTCCACCATCCTCATTGTGGTAGATCGTCTATTGAAGCAGTGCATCTTCATTTCTACAGATAACAAGGTGACCTCCCCAGAGCTTGCTAAACTCTTTTTACTTCATGTGTTTTCCAAACATGAAGTTCCCTCCCACATCACCTCTAATTGAGGTTTCAAGTTTGTTTCCCATTTCTTCTGTTCTCTGGATCAGGCCCTCAAAATCCATCTCCACTTCACCTCTGATTATCATCCAGAGGGTAATGGTCAAACCAAGTGAATGAATCAAACCCTGGAGTAGTATCTATGTGTTTATTGCAACTATCAGCAGGACAACTGGTCTGAACTCCTGCCCCTCATGGAGTTCACTTATAACAATGCCTCTAATGCTACCACAGGTGTTTCCCCTTTCTTCACAAACAAGGGCTGCCATCCAAATATCTTCATACATCCAGAACATGATCTTACCTCCATCTGAGCTTGAGAATATGCCATAGACCTTGACTCTCTCCATGCCTTCCTTTGTGAAGAAGTAGCTGCTGCCCAAGTCAGATATCAAGGACCCATAGATGCCCAATGATCTCCAGCACCAGACTTTAAAGTAGGTGACCAGGTATTCATCAAGGCTAAGTACTTTCAGACTATGAGGTCTTCCAAGAAACTTGCCGAAAAGAACTTAGGTCCTTATTCCATTATCACTCAGGTGAGCTCGCTATCCTTCATACTCTGTTTCCTGGAGAACATGAAGTCCATTCATCTGGTCTTTCATGTTTCTCAACTTGAACCCTCTGTCCCCAACATGATCCCAGATTACATGCAACCACCTCCACTCCCAGTCGAGATCAATGGTGAACCAGAGTTTGAGATTTCCAAAATCCTAGATTCAAAGATAGATTGTAGGTAAAGGAACTGCAAACTACTATATTTGGTTAAGTGGTTAGGTTATGAGGATACTAATGAGAAGACCTCATGGCTTCTTGCCACTGAATTAGGGCACACTTCAGAGATAGTTAAGGAGTTTTATCTCTGTTACCTGGACAAACCTGGGCCATCTTATGATTAACCAACTGTAGTGGATCTAGTGATCTAATCACAAGACTCTCTACCTATTCTATGATTATCTTTTTGATCTTCTTGTCTACCACAGAAATTTCACCAACCTCCACACACAGTTCTGACAGCTCTGCTGCCACCTCATCCACCTCCCCATCCTTGCTCCCCAAACTCCTGGCTTTTCCAGTCTCCTCTGCCCATGCCATTCCCAATACATCAACCAGCTGCTCCAGCAGCTGGTTCCTGAGTTTGGCCTCTTGCTGTATCTTCTGGCCCACCTCCCTTATTGATGCCCCCATTAGGCGACAGCCCTCAGCCACCTGCCAAAGACCCTCCTCTGTCTCTTCTGAGTCTGCCCTGCTATCGGGCACCCCTTCCTCTCCCACCTTCCGTCTCTGCTTCCTCTCTGGCTTCTTCTGGCTGGGGCATATGCACCTCACCTTTGCCTTTATACAGGCAAGGCATGATGTCGACTTGCCTGGGCCCACCTGGCACCCCAGTTTCCAGTTGTTGCATCTCCGGCACTCCAGTTTCTCTTCCACTCTCCTCTTGCCATTGCCATTACTTGACCCCACCTCCTGGGCTTGGCAAAGTTCCTCCACCTAAGCCAGTGTTAGAGTGCTAGGTCCTGACCCCATTTCCAATACTCACCCATTTCCAGACCACCACCACTGCTTTCTGAGCCTCCTCTGCTTTCTTCCAAGCTTCCTCCTCTCTCCTTACTTTTCCCCATCACTTCTGCTTGGCATACTTCATGTCACCAAGCTTCTCTTCATCTTTGATGCACTCCTTCAGGCACTCATTAGACCAGGTGTGAATGTTGGTGAATGAAGACATGATGAGGAATACTAGTGTGGAAGTCTCTGGGGTAATATTTGCTTTTATAGTTTTCTGGCCAGCTAAACCCTGATGCCCACTCTGCTCACTTATTCATCAAGAGCACATGCTTCACAGCCTTCAGGGGTTCAGGCCTTAAGAGGGAAATACTGTTACATCCCATGCCAATGGGTCAACTCCACTATGCCTCCAATGCAACTCCAGTTGCTTCTATGCTTTAAGCTGCATGTTTCCTAGTTCCCTTTACCTCCATCTTCTCCTACCTAATGATTGATTACAACTTTACCTATACTAACTCCATACCATTCTGATACAACTCTGTTGTTCCTCTGACCTCACTTTCTATTCCTGTTTCTTTGTGCCATGCTTCTCCCTATTGTCACTTAGTTTTGGTTTGACATTATTCAACATTGTCTCCTCTGACATCTCCATTCGTATCCAGGATGCATTGGCACCTGCTTCACTTATGAGACAACTCCTTTCATATCTCTGTTCCCTCCTTAGATAATCTGTCTTCCTAAGGTATAAGTACTGGAGTTCTGTATCTTGTACTTGAGTTTGAATATCAACCATAATATGATGTTATGATCCCCCCCAGACCCCTTCTGCCTCATGACTTGACATTGTACCCTACTTTAAAGTCCCTCAACTTATTCCACAGCTTGACATCATGCCTCTTGTTGGAAAAAAGCCCTCTGGCTAATCCCAAACCTCCAATAGTTTCTGACCCCTTCATAAATTGGGGCACTCAGTACTGGCATAAGGGCACACCACATAAGGTGAAGCCAAGCTCTGTCCACTCCGGAGTACATCAAAATGTTTATAACATCATCCCAATAAAAAAGACTATTAAAACCTATACCAGGATGGATATACTTTTAACCAGTTTCTTTCTAAATGAAACCCTTGACACTTGTTGTAAACTTGACCAGCATACTTTAGCTTTCCATTTATGGTAATAGTTACATAAGCATAGAGCATACACTTCATACCATTTTCTAGTTTATGTTCCTCAGTAGCTTGACATCTACTAAGAGTAAGCCCTATTTTTATAGGCATTTACTACTATACTAATCTACCTTAGTTCTTATAGGTAGTACTTTTAATATCAGTAGCTTGACATCTACTGAGGTTCTCATAGGTTATTATAATTTCATTTAGCTTTGCATAATATTTTCTTTCAACACTGTGGGAAGGTCAGAACTCCAGAGGGCTTCAGGGGAATCTAGAAAGGGTTTCAATAATCAAATGGGACTTGGCTTTACCTTATGTGGTGTGTCCTTGCACTTTCTGGTGTTTTAATTTATATAGATGTTGGAGGTGGGTAAGAAGACTATTTCTAGGCTCAACAGGAGGGACAGGCAGGACAAGGAGCATCAAGCCTAGTTATGGGAGTGAAACCTTGCAATTCCTTTAAGAATATCACTTGGCCTCAGAGGTACTCTGAAGTAACCTGAAGGTTTAAAGTAAGTCCAAGGGCTCAAGCAGAGTAAGGATGAAGACAAGGGGGTATTTGTTATTTTTGTTGATATTTATACTAAGGTACAAGATACAAAACTACAGTACTTATACCTCAGAGAGGCAAAACTATCTAGAAGTGTTATAAAATGAGACAGGTACAAACTCAGAAGCAAAGCAGATGTCCAAGTATTTAAGAAACAAATGGAGATGTCAGGGAAGACAATGTTCAATTATATCAGACTGAAACTGAAGGGTGACAGAATGAAACAGGGGGAAGCAAGGAACAGAAATGGAACAGGAATAGTGACAATGATGATAATGGTAACTGAGATCAGAAACAGTAATGGAGTTATACTGGGGTATTCTGGAGATGACAAAGGGGAACTAGAGTAGTATTTAACTGGAGCAGAGATAGACTAGAAATGAAATGGCAGAGTGGGAGCAGAAGCCCAGGAAAGTATATATGTATAGCTGGAGGAAACTGGAATGGTGGTAAAGGGCTGGAGTTGCCTAGAGGGAAGTTAGAGGGCTAGAGTGGCTTACTAGGTATAAAGACCAATTGTAAGCTGGATCAGGATAGGGTTAGAGTTGAGTCAGAGGTCTGAGATATGACAAACTGCCTAAATATATAGACCAGCATATTCTTCCAATAAATTATGAGCCCTATATAGTGCAATGTTTCTTGATGTAATAGACAGCAGATAATCTACCTGTAGTAAGATAGTGGGAAGACTCAGACCTGCAGTATTTCCAAGAGATGAAACTACCATCACTTTTAATATATCTACTGGCCAACTACACCCTCCATAATCACACAGGTTATTATTCTGCAGATTCTCACACTTTGGAGCATTAACACAATACTTTCTAGATAAGCCATTAGACTCTGAGGATGAAGTCCACTTTACTCTCAAATGAAGTATTGATTCATCAAAATATAATATACTTACCTGTTTCAACTCAAATCCAAACTTATAGAAACCAACTATGTCACATGGACAGGCATTATATAACATGCCCTGAAAACCATTGATCTTCATAATTACCTGGACCCCCAGTTTACTAGGCCATCTGGACTCATGCAGAAGACACAATATCATTCTATTTACTGGCAGAAGGCAAATTTACTCATTAGCTCCATATTTATAGCAGTAATGACAGAGAAGGTGCAGAACCAGCTGGGACATCTACTTACAGCAGTGAAAATCTGGACTGGAGCATGTTAGCTATATGCCAGTACTATGGACACAGACTGGACTATGTCTATTACCTCACTAGCCACTGCACATTACACAAATGAAGAAAACCTAGCTGCATATCTTGCAAAAATGAAGTTATACTACTGTGATCTCATCCTGATAAATGAAGATATTGATGATCATCTATTCACATGCTTTTTACACATCTCCATGCCAAATACATAAAACTATGTCTTTGCTGCCCTACTGCCACACTATGCCTCATTTGAAGTTGAATGCCACATTCAGAAAGAACACAGAGTATATATCAGTCAGCATATAAAATCCAGCTTCCAGGCCACCTGCTTTAGGTCAAACAAGAATGAATGCAGCTGCAAACCTATTTTTAGCCAACCATACTGCAACAACTGCAAAATATCAGGCTACTAGATCAAAAACTGCTGGTCAAAAGAAGGGAATAAGTATTGGAAACAGAAGGCAAAGGAAAAAGAGTCAAAAGAGCCAAAAAAGTCAAAAGATTCAAAACACAAAAAAGAGAAGACAAGAGATAACATTAAACTCAAATCAGAGGACAAAAGAGCAAATCAAGTCATGACTAACCTCAAGAAAAGTGAAAATAAGTCAGATAATGACTTATTAGACTGTTATATTCCAGATCTCTAACCCAAATTCCAACTCTATTCTGACCTGGCTTACAATTGGTTTTTGCACCTAGTAAGCTACTCTAGCCCTCTGACTTCCCTCCAGGCAACTCCAGCCCTCCATCACAATTCTAGTCTTCTCCAGTGATGCATGTATGCTTTCCACCCCCCAGTGTTATACACTCCTCCAGGCTTCTGCTCCCACTCTGCCCCATTTCACTTCTAGTCTATCTCTGCTCCAGTTAAGTACTACCCTAGTCATCTCCAGACCATCCTGGTATAACTTCATTACTATTTCCAGTCTCAGTTACCATTACCATTATTGTTACTATTCCTGTTCTGTTCCTGTTTCTTGCTTTCCCCTGTTTTATCCTGTCACCCTTCAGTTTCAGTCTAACATGATTGGATATTGTCTTCCCTGACATCTCCATTCACTCTTTAGATATCTAGACATCTGCTTCACTTCTGAGTTTGCACTTGTCTCACTTTGTTACACTCCTAGATAGTTCTGCCTCTCTGAGGTATAAGTACTGTAGTTTTGTATCTTGTACCTCAGTATGAATATTGACAAAAACAACAGAAACACCCTCTTGTTGTCATCCTCACTCTGCTTGAGCCCTTGGGCTCACTCTGACCCTCTGAGTTACTCCAGAGTACCTCTGAGGCCAAGCAATATCCTTAAAGAAGCCACAAGATCTCACCCCCATGACTAGGCTTAACTCTTCTTGTCCTGCCTGTCCCTCCTGTTGAGCATAGAGACAGCCTTCTTACCCACCTCTGACATCTATGTAAATTGGGACACTGGAAAGTGCAAGGGTACACCACATAAGGTGAAGCCAAGTCCCATTTGACCATTGAAACCCTTCCTAGATTCCCCTGGAGCCCTTCAGAGTTCTGACCTTCCTTCAGCATCAAGGGTTTCATTCAAAAAAAAGAACTGGTTAAAAGTATACTTGTCTTGATATAGATTTTAACAGTCTCCTTTTAGTGGGATGAAAGTTTTAACATAGACTCAGACTCTGTTAACTACTCCACAGGTAGCTTTATTCACTTCCACTTTAGCTGGATATTAGATAGCAGCCCAATCAATCACATATGTAATGAATGGATTGCATTCAGCACATTTATACTATCTATTAACTCCATTAAGGGCATTATCAAAAATGGCCCATAGCTTCAAGTACTTGGCACTAGCACCATTCTAGTAACTGCAACAGTCAGAGGCAAATGTGATCAAACCATCAAACTAACCAACATCAGCTGCTGCCCAAATGTCCAAGATAATCTAATGTCTAAAAGCCAAATAAACCAGAGAAAGATGGAGATAACTAAACAAAATAGTCACTTTACCATTATGAACTCAGATGACAAGGTTGTTTTAGAAGGCTGACTATATGGCAACCTCTATGAAATCAATAGTGCCATTGCCCTCTCTAATGCCCACTACAACACTGCCTTTACTATCCAACTGCCATCTAATCTTGACCTATGGCATGCCCAATTAGGTCACATTAGCCTAAAAGGAATGCAATACCTCCAACACCACCAGCTAGTCACTGGCCTTGATCTACAAGGCAGGGGAGAACTGCTACCATGCAATGAATGTGCAAAAGGAAAATATCATCAAGCACCATTTTCCAACACTCTGACAAACTGCATCAAGAATACTATCATATAACTTTACATAAACATACAAGGCCCCTTTGACACATCCATCCAGGGCTTTGTATACACTCTAGCCATTGTTGATGACTACAGCAGGAAGGGATGAAAGAAATTGTTAGAATTATGATTCTTAAATGGACATGCAACTGTTTGTCAAGAGTAAGAAGACTTATTCATGTGTGAGACAATAAACTAATATTTATATGTATCTATGAAGAGCAAGAAGACTACATACAGGTAAGTGCAAGTAAGTAGCATAGAAAATAAAGAAGCTTATCTCAGTCATGTGTGAGACAATGGATTGAGGTATTCTAGACAAAGTAGATACATCATATATATTGATATTGATGTATTCTATGATTAATGTAATAACAGCATTTTATAAAACTGCCAGACTGAAACATAAAGAAACAAAAGATAAAGTACATATATGAGATGATAATGTCATATCCTGGACCTCTGACCCAATTCCAACCCCATTCCAACCCAGCTTATAATTGGTCTTCATATCTAGTAAGCTACTCTAGCCCTCTGACTCCCCTCCAGGCAACTCCAGCCCTTCATTACCATTCCAGTCTTCCCCAGCTATGCACATATGCTTCCCACCCCTTAGCATAATATGCTTCCTCAGGCTTCTGCTCCCACTCTACTCCATTCCACTTCTAGTCTATCTCTGCTCCAGTTAAGTACTATCCTAGTTTTCCTCATCATATCCAGACCATCCTGGTATAACTCTGTAACTGTTACTGGTCTCAGTTACTGTTACCAGCATTGTCACTATTCCTGTTCCATTCCTGTTCCTTGCTTCCCCCTGTTTCATTCTATCACCCTTCAGTTTCAGTCTGATATGATTGGACATTGTCTTCCCTGACATCTCCATTTGTTTCCTAGATATCTAGACATCTGCTTCACTTCTGAGTTTGCACTTGTCTCACTTTGTTACACTCCTAGATAGTTCTGCCTCACTAAGGTATAGGTACTGTAGTTTTGTATCTTGTACCTCAGTATGAATATTGACAAAAACAACAGAAACACCCTCTTGTTGTCATTCTCACTCTGCTCAAGCTCTTGGGCTCACTTTGAACCTCCAGATTACTCCAGAGTATCTCTAAGGCTATGCAATATCCTTGAAGGAGTTGCAAGGCCTCACCCCCATGACTAGGCTTGACTCTCCTTGTCCTGCCTGTCTCTTCTGTTGAGCACAGAGACAGCCTTCTTACCCACCTCTGATATCTATGTAAATCAGAACACCAGAAAGTGCAAGGGCACACCATATAAGGTGAATGTTATAAATGTTGCAACTTACTCTGGGGTACTCTGAATAACTCTGGAGTGGATGGGGCTTGGCTTCACCTTATGTGGTGCACTCTTATGCTGGTACTGAGTGCCCCAATTTATGGAGGGGTTGGAGACTATCAGAGGTTTAGGATAGGCTGTAGGACTTTTCCCAACAAGAGGTATGATGTCAAGTTGTGAGGCAGGAGAGGTCTGAGGGGATCATGATGTCATGTTATGGTCAATCTTCAAACTGAAGTACAAGATACAGAACTACAGTACTTATACCTCAGGGAGGCAGATTATCTAAGAAGGAAACAGAGATATGAAAGGAGTTGTCTCATAAGTGAAGCAGGTGCCAATGCATCCTGGATATGAATGGAGATGTCAGAGGAGACAACATCAAATAATGTCAAACTAAAACTAAGTGATAACAGGGAAAAGTGTGGCACAAAAGAATAGGAACAGGAAGTGAGGTCAGAGGAACAACAGAGTTGTATCAGAATGGTACAGAGTTAGCATAGGTAAAGTTGTAATCGATCATTAGATAGGAAAAGACAGAGGTAAAGGGAACTAGGGAACATGCAGCTTAAAGCATAAAAGCAACCAGAGTTGCACCAGAGACATAGCAGAGTTGACCTGTTGGCATGGGATATGACAGTGAAGCCAAGTCCCATTCAACCATTGAAACCCTTTCTAGATTTCCCTGGAGCCCTCCAGAGTTCTGACCTTCCTTCAGCATCAAGGGTTTCATTCAGAAAGAAACTGGTTAAAAGTATACTTGTCTTGATATAGGTTTTAACAGTCTCCTTTTATTGGGATGAAAGTTTTAACAGATAACAAGGGAGACAAATGGGACTGCAATGTATCCTGGGCATGTGATGCTGCAGCCCATATGCATATCTACTAGATATGGCACATGTTATGTTTCTGGCTACATATATACTTGATAATCCAATACTTTCCCTTAAGCTGTGCAGAGCTCAAGCTTGGCAGCAAAGTGCTTGACCTTGAGGGATGAAAGAGCTTTGATGAGGGTGTTAGCATGTTAAAACATATACCAATCTTCTTTCTGAATGAAACCCTTATGGCTAGAGGATGAAGGTCAGATTCCAGCACCTTAGTGGTGCATGAACCTGAGGAAAGGTCATACTCCAGAAACTCCAAAGATGTCTGAAGACTTCTGAAGGGATTTGGGAAGGGATTTGTTGGTTGGACAGGATTTGGCTTTACCTTATATGATATGCCCTTGCACTTTCTGATGTCCTAATTTATATAGATGTCAGAGGTGGGAAAGAAGGCTATCTTAGCACAAAACAAGAGGGACAGGCAAGACAAGGAGAGTCAAGCCTAGTCATGGGAATAGAACCTTACAATTTCTTCAAGAATATTACTTGGCTCCAAAGGTGCTTCAGAGTAATCTGAAGGATTAAAGTAAGCTCAAGGGCTTGATTAGAGTAAGGACAATGACAAAAGGATGTTTATGTTAATATTCCTACTAAGGTACAAGATACAGAACTACAGTACTTATACCTCAGAGAGGCAGAACTATCTAGAAATGTAGTTAAGTGAGACAGGTGCAAACTCAGAAGTGAAGCAGATATCTAAATATCTAAGAAACAAATGGAGATGTCAGGAAAGACAATGTCCAATTATGTCAGACTGAAACTGAGAGATAACAGAAAGAAGTGAGGGGGAAACAAGGAACAGGAACAGAAATGGGAACAATGACAGTAACTGAAAGTGGGACTAGTAATGGAGTTATAACAGAGTGGTCTGGAGAAGATGAAGTGAACTAAGGTAATACTTAACTGGAACAGAGATAGGACTGAAACTGGAATAGGGCAAAGTGGGAGTGGAGGGCTGGAAAAGCATATAGTGATGGAAAAGCAGGAAGTGTACATGTGTAGCTGGGGTAAAATGGAATAGTGATGGAGGGCCAGAGTTGCCTGGAGGGGAGTTAGAGGGCTAGATTGGCTTACTGGGTGTGAGGACCAGTTATAAACTGGGTTGGGATTGGGTTGGAGGTATGGGATATAACACAGTGACCATATTGGTGATAGAACAAAAAATAAGACAGATTTTTCCATCATTAATGATCCAGTGAATGAAGTAAAAACAAATGTTGATATGCTTGGTATGCACATGGTATTGATGATCATGAGCAAGGGCAATAGCAGATTGGTTGTTAGAAAAAAGGATAATAGTATTATAATGCATTTTTTTCATACTTCACTTTTTTTGCATTTCTGACACTATGTTCACTCTTCACACTGTTACATCATGTGACCATTTCACATCTTCACTTTTTCACCATTTCACACCTTCACATTTCACAGGTCTAGATCAGTTTAGGCTATGAGGTCATGCCTTATGTTTCACATATGTATTTCTAGGTCTCTGCTTTATTTCTGCTATTGATTGACTTACTGTATACTAGGTTAGGGCCAGCCCATCTTACATGGTCTGTGTACATATCTGTGGCATATATAAACAAGGCATGCAAGCTGGATCTCCCTAGTCTTGTGCACTTGAGCCTTAGTTTGCTTTTTCAAGTCCAAAACTCTTTTTCTATTCCTTTGCCTAGTTCTTGTGCCTCTATATTCAAAGGCACTACTTGTTTCCATTAAGTCTTGAGGCTGTGCACACAGAGGTGCCCATTAGAAAGGATTAATGCTCAGTAGCATCTCAGATAGGATTGATATGCTGAGCAAAAATCTTGGTGATGAAAGAGCAGAGTCAGAGGGCTTTCTTAGTAGCATATATGGTGGTAATGTACTCACTCTCTGTGATTGAAAGGGATACAATGTCCTGCTTCTTTGATGCCCAGGACACAGCTCCTCCATCAAGAAGAAAAGCATAATCAGATACAGTCTTGCAATTTTCTGTCATATTTTTATTGACATTTATATATTCCTGTAGTACCTTCTCAGTACCACCATATGTGAGATGCAGGTCCCTAGTACCAAGTAGATATCTGTAAATGCATTAAATAATGTTCCAATGCAGCATACCAGAATTGTGTTAAAACCAGTTCTTTTCTGAATGAAACCCTTGACACTAAAGGAAGATCATAACTCCAGAGGTGTTCTAATGTACTTTTTCATTTTTTCATTTTTTGGCATTTTCTTCTTACCAATGTAGCTCTTCACAATATCACATCATGTGATATATCCACATTTTCACATTTCACTTCTTCACCTTTTCACTTCTTTACCATCTCACTTCTTCACATGTCACAGGTCTAGAGCAATCTAGACTCTGCTGTCATGCCTCATTGTTTTCTCATGTATTTCTAGGTCCCTGCTCTTATTTTGCTATTGGCTAGCTTACTGTACATTATTTAGGGCCAGTACCATTTACATGGTCTATACACATACTATAGCAATATAAAGGGAGGTCAGCTCAAGTCTGGATTTTTCCAGTCTTGCACACTTGAACCTTCCAGTTCTACAAGTTCCTTGACTTTTAATTCTCCTTACTACTCTTGCCTAGTTATTGTGACTCTAGCTCAAAGTCACTATCCAGGATTAGAAAGCACACACCAAGGATTAGGGTATTTAGGTCAATATATTACCTAGTTACATTTTACTTGCACAAGACTTTGAACTTGGTCTGTGCAGAAAGGAAAGGATTTCAAAAGGTTACATTATAGTTTATGCCCATTAGACATGCTTATCCCTGGAGGCATGAGGAAGTTTTAAAGGATCTTATCAACCAAGTAATCTTAGGGTTTTCAGGTGATAAAGCAGAAAAAGAGGAGTTTCAGAGGAAGTTCAATGAGTTTGATAGGCAGATGGCCTTAGATTTTCAGGCAACAAAAGCTAGAGACAGGAAGGTAGCAATTACCAACACTCTCTGCTTACTCCATCCATCAACAGTTCTCAAAAAACCTAGAGGACTTCACTCCATTTGTGCCCCTCCCTTGTATTCTTAGGCCACTAAGCAAACATATCCACACCAGGAGAGTATGTGGAGTCAGAGAAAGAAAGGCAGGTTAAGGTACCCAAGTCCAGCCCATCCATTGAGAAACCACTCCATAAGTTTCTCCAATCTTTAACCCAGGACCCACAGAGACAGTGACAAAGGGTGATTAGGCAGTCTCTTCCAGCTGGATCTGTTATCACATTCAAGGCCTAAGATGGAAAGTGACAAGATGGAAGATTTGATTAGGGAGATGAAAGAGTATGGGAGAAAGGTGGTGGATTCTGGAAAATGGGATGGCAACAGGAAGAAGTGGAGGTTGTGGTGGGCAAAGATGAGGGTCTTGGAGTTCTCCATTAAGTGAAAGAATAACCAGATAAGGACTTTAGCTTTCCTTTCCAGGATGGAAGGAAAAGTGGAAGGATACATGCAGCTAACATTAGAAGGCTGCTTGGACCAAGGGCTTTGGCCCTCAAAGGAAGAGCTTTTTGCAGACATCAAGGGATATTTTCATATCAATGAGCTCATATATGAAGCCCTTAAAAGGTTGGAAGGTTTGAGGCATACAGAAAAGATCAATGACTACTTGCAGGAGTTCATGGTGTTGAGGAAGGATATTGAGATCTTGGATAAGCATGCAATGAAGCTGCTTAGGAAGCAGGTCCAGTATAGGATCTACCAACAAGCCATACTCCAAGATCTGGAGGAAACTCTGAAAAAACTTATGAATCAATTTCAGATTCTTGGAAGAGCATATGAAAGGATGGCAGTTGAGTGAGTGGCTCCCATATCAAGATATACCAATCCTAGAGGTCCTCCCCCTCATTCTTCCTCTTTCTCCCTCTTCAATCCAACAAACCAATATTATCCCAGGCCTCAGTGGCAACCCCTGGCTTGCTTTACAGCACAAGGAACTTAGCTGGGCAGAGGAGCCCCTATGGAGGTAGATGCTATAACATTTGGAAAGGAGTGTTTCAAATGTCATAAGTGGGGGCATTTGGCTAAAGATTACAGATCCAATCTCCCTTTTACTCTCCCTTTTAATTTTAATCCCAGAAGAACACAGGCCAATACCCTAGCAGATAATAGAGCCACATCCTGGAGGCAGATATTGACTTTTGGTGATTTTAAAAAAGTTCAGGGACAACCTAATACATACAAGACCCCAATGGTTGATATGTGAGTACTAGCAGTGGAAGCTGCTAAGCAGAACCAAGGTCAAATCTCAGGAATAGAAGAAATTCCTGAGCATAGTATGTATGGAGAGGCTACTCAGGCCTATTGGTTAGATAAATTCACAACCAAGCAAAAGTCTTTAAAATAAAGCAGGCTCTGATTAATTGAGGTAATCAAGATTTTTTTTTCTTCTTTTTCTGGTGCATTGTTATTTAACACATGTAACATCTGTTGCATTGTCATTTTCAGATGATAGACAATGAGACAAACAAACCCAATCAAGGGTAAAGCAAAGGATAATGGAATAGGAGCTGCTAGTGAGGTTACCTGCAGTAAAGATACAAGTGCTCAAGACTAGGGCTTGAGATGTACTAAGGCTACAGTATTTATATGGTACAGAATGGCACATGGACCAAGACCCTGATGGGAAGATTTCCACAGACCCTGAGGCACCATCAAATAGAAGAGAAGCACTTGTGAGAATAGCCAATGGCTGAAGAAAAATGAGGCTTCTGGAATGGAAGAACAATGGAAATGAAAACAAGGCTGAAGACATGAGGCTAACCCTATGCCCTGGGTCTAGACCTGTCATGTGACCTGTCACATGCTTAGATAAGATAAAAGATTAGATAACCATGTGGAAAGATAAGATAAAGTCATGTAATCAGAAAATGAAAAAAGCGAACTATAACAACATTACACAGAATAAAATTTTTTCACCTGCCATTGAGGGGTCTCAAAAGAGCTTGGCTGGGGACAATTTACCAGTACTTAATTCCTCAGAAAAATAAAAGACAAAGGTATTAATTCAGTTATTATATAAAGCTTATTATTAACAGATATTTATAAAAACCTCAAAATACTAACAAATTATGATGAATTTTTATTAGAAACACAGATCAAAGGAATAAGAAATGAACAATGGAACAAATGTGAAACAGTATATGCTCTTTTGGATTCAGAAGTAGTGGTAACTTTTGTGGGTCTTAATTTTATTAAAAAACATAAACTAACTGAGATATCTTTGGAACAAAAGATTGAGGTATACAATGCTGATGGAACCAAAGGATTAGGAGAAATAATCCAAAGCAAGATTCTTTTACTGATAAGTTTTATAGATGCAAAGGGACAATATCAAGAGAAAGTTATTCCAGCCTTGGTATTTACTTTAGGAAAAATGGATCTGATTATTGGGTATGACTGGTTTAAAAAGAATAACTCAATTATAGATTGGAAAAGAAAAACAATTCTAATCCAAAGACCTATGCAACTTTATCAGGTTACAAATAAGGAATCAGATTTGACAGATTAGGTATCTAAGAAATTTCATAAATTTCTGAACACTTTTTCCCAGAAGAAATCAGAAAGGATGCCTATAAGAAAACCATGAAATCATGTGGTTGATCTAAAAGAAGGATTTGTACTGAAAAAAGGATGAGTAATTCCCTTATCTGACACTGAAATAACAGAAGTTAGGGACTTTATTAACAAAGAAACAGAAAAAGGGTATATTAGACCCTCCAAATCACCTTAAACATTACCTGTTTTCTTCATTGGTAAAAAAGATGGAGAAAAATGAATGGTCATTGACTATAGATATTTGAATGAGTGGACTATCAAGAATTCTTATCCACTCCCACTTATTTTTACTCTTATTGATCAACTAAAAGGTTCAGATTTGTTTACTACTCTAGATCTATAATGCTTCTAAAGTCAAGGATGTTTGTTCTTTTCTTGGCTTTGCTAACTTCTACAGGCAATTTATCCTCAACTACTCCACTATCACCCATCCCCTCCTTGATTTCACAAAGAAGGCCATGACCTGGTCTTGGTCTCCCACTACCCAGAAAGTCTTTGACTCTCTCAAGGCTATCTTCCTGTTACAGCTTGTATTGAAAATGCTGGATCTCACCTGTCCTTTTGCTATTGCCACTGATGCCTTTGCTTATGCATCTGGTGGTATTCTTCTTCAAACTGACAAGAATGGGAACTGGCACCCCTGTTTCTATCTCTCTCAGACCTTTTCCACCACCAAGCAGAATTATGATATCTATGATTGTGAACTCCTTGCAGTCATTTGCACCCTGAAAGCCTGGAGGCAGTACCTTCTTGGCTCTTCTACCTTCATTCAGGTCTTTACCAATCATAAGAACCTGACCTACTTCAAATCCCCTCAGAAGCTTAATCAACAACAAGCTTTCTGGCTTCTTGACATTGCCAATTTTTACTTGCAACTCTCCCATGTTGCTGGCACCTCCCTTGCTAGGCCTGATGTCCTCTCTTGCCATTTCAATCTTTGCCCTGACACTTTCCAGGATAATCAGGAAGTTACTCTTCTTTCCCCCAAACTCTTTGTCAACCTTGTCAATGCTAACCTTTCTGCTCACATCAAGAAACATCAACAGGGCAACCCCCTCCATTTCTCTGTCCTGCAAAAACAGAATGCCTCTGCTGATGAGAAATTTCTCCACTCTTGCACCTCTGATTGAAAGAAGACTAATGGGTTACTCACCTATCACAACTGGGTCTTTATTCCTTCCTTTATTAACCTCCATCATGAGATTCTTCAATGTTGTCACAACCATCCCTCCATTAGCCACCCCATTTATCTTAAAACCTGACAACTCATCTCTGCCAAGTTTTGGTGGCCTGGCCTTGCCACTTTCATCTGCAACTATGTTGCCAGCTGTCTCATTTGCCAGCAGAACAAAGCAAACACTCACCCTTCTACTCCTGCACTCTCTCCCATTCACTCCACCACCACTTGCCCTTTCCAACAGATCTCTTGTGATCTGATCACCAATCTCCCTCCATTCTCCAACTTCAATGCCTTGCTGGTCATGGTTGACCACAGGCTTATGAAGGGGGTAATTCTTTGCCCCATCAAGAAATCCATCACTGTCGAGGGTATCACCACTCTCTTTTTCCATAAAGTCTACCTCCACTATGGTCTTTACAACAAGATTATCTTTGATTGAGGTCCCCAATTCACCTCTGCCTTTGCCAAGGAGCTTGGAAAACTCCTTAAGTACAATCTCTCCCTTTTTACCATGTATCATTCTCAGTCTAATGGTGAAACTGAATGAGTTAACCAGGAGATTGAGACATATATCTGCATCTACTGCAGTTCTAATCCCACTGGATGGGCTGATTCCATCACCCATGCTGAATTTGTCCATAATCACTGCCCCCACTCCATCACAGGGCAATCCCTGTTCTATCTTATAATGGGATATAAACTCTGTGCCCTTCCTTCTATCATCAACAAATCACTGATGCCTGCTGTTGCTGACTGCACTAAGACACTCCTTGCTGCATGCAACAAAGCCCTCACCACACATGATCTAGCCTGCCAAACCATGGCATTCTGTATCTGTTCCATCTTTTTCCCATTCAGCAAAGGAGATAAGGTATGGCTAGAGGCCTGAAATTTAAAACAGGCTATTGTTTATCTGAAATTCTCACCCAAATGGGAGGGACCCTTTACTATCATGGAGGTTGTTTCTCTGATCACTTACCACCTTCACCTTCCATTCACATGGAAGATTTACCCTGTGTTCCATGTGTTGCTGTTATTACCCTATCATGAAAATGATGTTCATGGAAAGAACTTCCCTGCTCCACCCCCAGACCTTATAGAAGGTGAGAAGGAATATGAATTAGAGCAGATATTAAAACATTGAGGTCCCCTGGGTAACTGTCAGTTCCAGATCTAATGAAAAGGATACTCAGCAGAAGACAACTCCTGGGAACCTGAATGGAACCTGAAACATTCCCAGTCCACTCTAGATAAGTATAAACTTCTCCACCCTCACCATTTTCCCTCCAAACCTTCTCCTTCTCATTCACCCACCAAGAAAACCACTCACCTCCACAAGTAACCATAATGGCCTTCACAGTTGACCAAAGCTTCTGCTTCTGCAATACCCCTCTTGACACACCACCTACTCTCCTGTCACAACTTCCTGTCATAGAAGTTCCTATTGAGCTCTTACTCATCTCATCTCTTTTGTCTTCTACTGATACATGTTTTTCTTCTCCCCTTTCTGTGCTTACTACTGAGCTTCCTTCAAAAGATTTCATAGCCTCTCCCCCTGCTATCTCTATTGGCCCTGCCATCATCACTCCCATTCCCATCCCTCCTCCTGCTATTGACACCACATTTACTGGTATTCTTAGCATTGACCTCCCACTCTCTGCCCACACCCTTCATCATGGTGCCCCATCTCCCAACTATGCCCACTGGATTATAACCTTTGTCATGGACTCCCACCTTGCTGTTCCCATCAGCTCCCATCTTGATATGTTCTCACTCTTGTGGTTCCTTTATCAACTCTACATGCAACTCCTTTATCTTCCCCTTTTTGCATCTGCCCTTACTCATATTCCTTATGCTTGGGTCTCTCTTACCCAGGCCCTAATCTCTTCCATCCACCAGGAACTTCTATCCAATATTGAAGCCCTTACCTATCAGCTTAAAATAGGTGAATTCCTCACTGATCTTGACTGGTATATGTGTGAGCTGGCTACTGCCTGGGAATATACCCCCACTACTCCTTCCACATCCTCCTCTTCTCTCAACAATGATGAGCTTGCCACCCTTGAGCATGCTGAAGCCTGGTGAACTAGCCTTCATGGTAATAATTACCTCCCTCCTTTCCACCCTCACTTTCATAAGGCATGCTTTCACTGCTGATACCTGGGCCACATCCAAATCAACTGTCCCTTGTACCAATGTCCCTACTGCCTCCACTGGCACCCCAGACATACTCAAGCTCACTGCCCTGCTCAACACCATGTCATTGACCCCCTCATCTCCTCCTTTACCTCCTCTTTCTCCTGTGATTCTTCCTATACCTCCTCTCACTGCTCTTCCTGCTCTTCCTGCTGCTCCTGCAGTTTCCACCACTCACAGGGGTCCTATTACCACACTCCCATGGCTCTTTTACCCCCACAAAGCAGGCACTTGGGAACTTGTCAACCCACCTTACAGTGCCAACATCATAGATTCCAAGTGGATTTTCTGTGCTAAAAAGGATGCTGCAGGAACTATTGTGTGCTATAAAGTGCACCTTGTCACACAAGGATTTTCACAAGTTTCAGGCATCAATTATTTCAACATATATGCACCAGTTACCAAACTCACTCCAATCTGCACTGTTTTTACTTTCACTGCATGTCTCAACCTTGAGCTACACCAAATTGACATCAAGGGAGCCTTTCTCAATGGAGAGCTCAGGGATAAAGAATGCATTTACATGCAGCAGCTGCCTGAGTATGCTGATTCCATCCACCCTCACTGTGTTTGTAGATTGCACAAAATGCTCTATGAACTCAAACAAAGCAGTTACTGCTGGTATCAAAAACTAATTGAGATTCTAGTTAAGATCCTCAGATTTAAACAGTGCATAGTCAATCAAGCTGTTTTCACCAAATGCAATAAGGCATTTCTTCTCATAATTATCATACATATTAATGACTGCATCATAGCCACATCAACTCTCACCCTTATTCAGGACCTCAAGACATGGATTTGCCAGCTTGTTAAAATCATGTGAAATGCAACTAAGATGCATTAACCTAATTCTAACACCTAGCCTTGATATATGCTGACTATTTTTGAAAGTGACTTTGAGCTAGAGCCACAAGAACTAGGCAAAGATAGTAAAGAGAAGAGTAAGAGCCAAGGGACTTTAAAAACTAAAGGTTCAAGTGTGCAAGACTGGGGAAAATCCAGACTTGAGCCAACCTCCTTTTATATTGCTACAGTATGCACACAGACCATGTAAATGGTGCTGGCCCTAAATAATGTACAGTAATCCAACCAATAGCAAAAAAGGAGCAGAAATCTAGTAATACATCAGAAAACAATAAGACATGACATCAGAGTCTAGATTGCTCTAGACTTGTGACATGTGAAGAAGTGAAATAGTGAAAAGGTAAAGATGTGAAAAGGTCACATGATGTGACAATGTGAAGAGCTACAGTTGTAAGAAGAAAATGCCAAAAAAGTAAAAATTGAAAAAGTACATTATAATATCATGGATCTTGGGGAACTTCACTGGCTTCTGGGAATTGAGGTAATCTATAACCATGATAATCACACCATATCTCTTTCCCAATGCTTGTATCTTGGCTCTATCATCCATTACTTTGAATTCAACAATCTCAAGCCTGTTTTCACATCCATGGAAATTCAAATCAAATTAACCACCACTCAGTCCCCCTTCACTGGCACTGAATATGCAGCCATGCAGCACATCTGTCATATTCTGGACCTCTGACCCAAATTCTGACCCCATTCCAATCTGGCTTACAATTGGTCTTTACACCTAGTAAGCCACTTCAGCCCTCTAACTTCCCTCCAGGCAACTCTGGCCCTCTGTCACCATTCCAGTCTTTCCCAGCTATGCATGTATGCTTCCTGCCCCTCAGCATTATACACTCCCCTGGGCTTCCACTCCCACTCTGCCCATTTCACTTCCAGTCTATCTCTGCTCCAGTTAAGTACTACCCTAGTTCCCCTTCATCATCTCCAGACCATCCCAATATAACTCCATTACCATTCCCAGTCAGTTACCATTACCATCATTGTTACTATTCCTGTTCCATTCCTGTTCCTTGCTTTCCCCTGTTTCATCCTATCACCCTTCAGTTTTAGTCTGACATGATTAAACATTGTCTTCTCTGACATCTTCATTTATTTCTTAGATATTTAGACATCTGCTTTACTTCTGAGTTTGCACCTGTTTCACTTCACTATACTTCTAGATGGTTCTGCCTTTCTGAGATATAAGTACTGTAGTTTTGTATTTTGTACCTCAGTACAAATATCAATATAAATACCCTCTTGTCTTTGTCCTTACTCTGCTTGAGCCCTTGGGCTCACTCTGATCCTCTAGGTTACTCTGAAGAATCTCCAGGACCAAGTAATATCCTTGAAGAAGTCATAAGGTTCCACTCCCATGACTAGGCTTGACTCTCCTTGTCCTGCCTGTCCCTCCTGTTAAGCACCAAGATAGTCCTCTTCTCCACCTCTGACATTTATGTAAATTGGGACATTGGAAAGTGCAAGGGCACACCACATAAGGTAAAGCTGAGTCCCATTTAATCAATGAAATCCTTTCTAAATTTCTTCAGAGCTCTTCTGAAATGCAACTAGATAATACATTGACCTAAATACCCTAATTCTTGGTGTGTGCTTTCTAATTCTGGATAGTAACTTTGAGCTAGAGTCACAATAACTAGGCAAGAGTAGTAATGGGAATTAAGAGCCAAGGGACTTGTAGAACTGGAAGATTCAAGTGCACAAGACTGGGAAAATCCAGGCTTGAGCTGACCTCCTTTTATATTGCTATAGTATGCACACAGACCATGTAAATGGTGCTGGCCCTAAATAATATATAGTAAGCAGATCAATAGCAAAAAGAGAGTGGGGACCTAGAGATATAGCAAGAAACAATAAGACATGACAATAGAGTCTAGATTACTCTAGACTTGTGACATGTAAAGAAGTGAGATAGTGAAGAGGTGAAGAGGTGAAGAGGTGAAGAGGTGAAATGTGAAAATGTGAAATATCATGTGATATAATATTGTGAAGAGCTACAGTGGTAAGAAGAAAATGCCAAAAAAGTAAAAAATAAAAAAGTGCATTATAATACTACCCTATCTTTAGGTCTTGAATTCCAGATGAGACAGGGCTAAAGGAACAGGAGTGGTTATGTTGTCATAGGCAAAGAAATGTGTTTGAAAATCCTTAAGTAAAAAACCATGAAGTTTGCAAGAAGCTAATGAATTATGAAGATGAAAAGATGAGACTGCTTGCAGGGAATACTTTAAATGTTCCTCAGGCTTCCAAGTACAATCCAAAGCATTGTATCCCTTCCAATGAATCAAATACTCAAGCTTTCCTTTGTTTAATCTCGAATCAACCACATATTCAACTTTTTATTCTTTATGTTCTTCTTCTGTGATTTTGACAGGATCAGGGTAAATAAGGGGTTGTTGAGGTAATGGATCATGATATGGTTTGACTCATGAGATGTTGACAACAGGATGAATGTGAATATTTACTGGAAGTTGGAGTTTGATTGCATTTGGTAAAATATCCAGAATGGTATAGGAACCAATCCATTTCTGCAATAGTTTTCAAGATAGATAGGAAAGGGATAAATGTTCTGTAGATAACCAGACTTTTTGACCAATCTGGTATTTTGGAGCTTCTAATTGTTTTTTTATCTGCAACTGAAATCATCTTTTCTTTTGCTTTTTCCAAAGACTCTTGTATTTGTTCATGAGTCTTTTTCATTTCTTTTGCAAACCCATAAGACACCTTTTCAGCTTCAAAACCCAACTGAGGTGTGAACTTCTTAGTAATAGTGAAAGAAGTAGATTGTGTAGTGGTAAATAGAGAGTTGTTATAAGAAAACTCTGCAATCTTGATCTATTCTGCCCAGGATTCCTGTTTCTTTGCTATAAAGGTATGCAAGTATTGTTTTAACTTGTGGTTTACCCTTTCTGTTTGACCATCTGTTTGTAGGTGAAAGAAAGTGGAAAGTTTTTGATGAATGCCAAGGGAGCAGCATAACTCTTGTGTAAATGCAGATGAAAACTGTGGTCCCCAATCTGAAACAATAGAAGAAGAAAGTCCATGACAACACCATACATGATCTCTAAATAATGCAGCCAAATCTGATAAAGAAGTAGTTGTAAAACATGAAATGAAAACTACTTTCTTTGAAAACCTATCAACTACCACTAGGATAGTGTCAAAGCCTTTGGACTTAGGAAGTGCAGTTATAAAATCAGTGGAAATATCTGTCCATGGTTTAGAAGGAATAGGTAAAGGTAAGAGTTTGCCTGCAGGTGCTTTTTGCAAACCCTTTGTGAGAGTGCACACTTGACAGATCTTGATATAATTTATAGTATCTTGTACCTGGTTTGACCAATAGAAAAATCATTTTAATAAATGTAAAGTTCTTCTCTGTCCCCCATGTGTTATAGTCCGCTTTTTCAAACTTTTGATCATGTGACCTTATCTTATCTTCTCCACGTGGTTATCTAATCTTTTATCTTATCAGGGCACGTGACGGGTCACATGACTGGTCTAGACCCAGGGCATAGGGTTAGCCTCATGTCTTCCAGCCC
>JBBPKN010001027.1:0-22837 GCA_038089275.1 Pulveroboletus cf. rosaemariae | reverse complement strand
TTGTTTCCTAGATATCTAGACATCTGCTTTGCTTCTGAGTTTGCACCTGTCTCATTTCATTACACTTCTAGATAGTTCTGCCTCTCTGAGGTATAAGTACTGTAGTTCTGTATCTTGTACCTCAGTATAAAAATTGACAAAAACACCAAAAAACCCTCTTGTCATCGTCCTCACTCTGCTCAAGCCTTGGGCTCACTCTGACCCTCCAGGTTACTCCAGAGTATCTCTGAGGCTATGCAATATCCTTGAAGGAGTTGTAAACCTCACCCCCATGACTAGGCTTGACTCTTCTTGTCCTGCCTGTCCCTCCTATTGAGCATAGAGATAGCCTTATTGTTATGGAGTTGGTTTCAGATGATATACAATGAGATGAATCACAACCCAATCAAGGAAAAGCAAAGGATGAATGAATAAGGAGCCACTAGTGAGGCCACCTGCAGTAAGGATACAAGTGCTCAAGACTGGGGCTTGAGATATGCTAATACTATAGTATTTATATAGTACAGAGCAGCACATGGACCAAGACCCTGATGGGAGAATTCCCACAGACCCTGAGGCACCATCAAATGAAAGAGAAGCCTTTGTGAGAATAGCCAATAGCTAAAGAGGAATGAGGCTTCTAAAATGGAAGAACAACAGAAATAAAACACAGGCTGAAGACATGAGGCTAATCCTATGCCCTGGGTCTAGACCTGTCATGTGACCCATCACATGCCTTGATAAGATAAAAGATTAGATAACCATGTGGAAAAGATAAGATAAGGTCACATGATCAAAATTTGAAAAAGTGAACTATAACACTATCCCCTTTTTTAGATTGAGGATTCCAGACAAGATATGCATAAAGGAGTTACTTTGGTGTGGTTTTCATACAGCAAGAATAAAGAATGGAAAAAAGTGAGGTTGGTAGTGAAAAGACAATGGGGAGCAGAAGGATAAAGCTTGTGAAATTCTTCAATAAGATCTGATGAGCTGGCTAAATCATCCTTAGTTTGCCAGTTATGATCATTATCACCATATCCAGTCCAATGAACCAGATATTTGAGTTTTCCTTTGTGAACTCAAGAATCCACAATATGATCAACTTTATATTCTGCATGACCTTCTTCTGTAATAAGAATAGAATCTGAAGTGAAAATATCTTGACCTCAAAGGAATGGAAGATATGGTTTAATTCAAGAAATATTGACTGTAGGATGAATCCACATTGTTTTGAGTAATTGCAAATGAACTGCATGCAGAATAATCTCTAAAATCTCAAATGGTCCAATCCACTTCTTGGTTAATTTTTTCAAGGGATAAGGAAGCATTAAGTTCTTTGTAGAAAGCAGAACTTGCTGGCCTTTTTGATATGTTGGCATGCTTTGTTTATTCTGTTTCTCCATTTTCTCTTTTGTCTTTTCCAATGCTTCCTTTACTTTTTTAAACAATTTGGACATATCTTGTAGAAAATGAGACAACAGATTTTCTGATGTGGGTGGCTCAAAATCTAGCCACAGATGATATGTTTTCGTTATTTTGAATGGCAATGTCTCTATAGAAGTTGAATATGAATTGTTATGATGATATTCCACTATTTTGAGCCAATCTGCCCAAGTGTCCTGTCATTTTGCGATAAAGTTCCTCAGATATTGCTCTAACTCTCAATTGATCCATTCTGTTTGAGTGTCTGTTCTAGGATGATATGCTATTGACAATTTCTGCTTAATCTGCAGAATCTTATTTAACTGTTTTGTAAACTCTGATATGAATTGTGGTTCCCAATCTGAAATGATAGTGCTTGGTAGTCCATGTCTGGACCATATGTGATCCCTGAAAAGTTCTGCAACATAAAGAGAAGAAAGAGAAGAAAGACAAGGAATAAAAACAACTTCTTTTGAAAACCTGTCCACTGTAACCATAATAGCATCAAATCCTTTTGAAACTGGAAGTCCCATAATAAAGTCCACTGAAATATCTTCCCAAGGAGAAGAAGCTGTAGGAAGAGGATGAACAGGAATGACCATTTCTGATCCCTTGGATGTTGCGCATGTGGAACAATGAGAAATAAAATGTGCTACATCTTCATGAAGACCTGGCCAATAATAGTATTGAGATAAAAGCTGGCTAGTATAACCTTGACCAGCATGACCACCTAAAGGTGAAGAATGAAATAAATTAAGAGCTTCAGTATGTAGCTCTTCCAGAACAAAGATTTGTTTTCTGTCATTTAAATAAACTTTTTGTTCTGAACTATAACACCAATGGGAAGGAAGTCATAAGTCCATTGATGCTTGTTGAATACAAGGGAAAAAAGAAGAAGAAAGAGAAAGAACATGAGTAAAAACATCTGGAGGAAGCATAATGATTTGTTTATTGATGTCTGGTTTGTTATCAAAATGGTCCTGTCTTCTGGAGAGTGCATCAGCTCATCTATTGGTAGAATCTGGTTTATAGCATAATTTGAAGTTGAATTTGGCAAGAATGGTCTGCCATCGAGCTTTACAAGATGATAGATCTTGAGGCCATTTCCAATATTCAAGATTCTTGTGATCTGTCCAGATCTCAAAAGAATCCTGGCCAATTAAATAATGATGCCAATCCTTGAGCACCCAAATAATAGCTAGCAACTCTTTGTCATAAATGGGGTAATTGCATTCAGCTTCATTCAAAGAGTGTGAAATATATGCAGCTGGTTGCCAAAGCCCATCTTCATGTTGATAGGACAAAACTGCTCTGATGGCAACATCTAAAGCATCTGTTTCTACTCAAACAGGTTTAGAGGAGTCAGGATAACAAAGAAGGGGTTCGGAAGCAAGGATTTCTTTGAGACAAACAAAAGCAACCATACAGGCTGCTGTTTATTCAAAGGGGACATTCTTTTTTGTTAGAGAATTGAGAGGTTTGGTGATATCAGTGAAATTTGGAACAAATCATCAATAATAATTTGCTATGCCAAGAAAAGCTTGAACTTGCTTAACTGTTTTCAGAATTGGCCAACTCTGCACTGCACTAGTCTTGTTTAGTTGCATCTGTACCCCCTTTTTAGATACAACCATGTCCAAATAATCCACTTGAGGTTGAGTGAAGTGACATTTTGATGGCTTTAAGAAGAGGTCATGGTCACAAAGATAACCTAAAACTTCTGCAACAATTTCAAGATGTTGCTCTCTTGTCTTTTCTTTGGTAAAAATCATGATGTCATTGATGTAAATGACAACATGCTCCCACATATCATGGAAGATATCATTTACCATGGCCTGGAACATACTCAGGGAATTACACATCCCAAAATACATTACCAATGGCTTGTAAGCTCCTATTGGCATAGTAAATGCCCCTTTCCACTCATTACCCTCTTTCATGCAAATGTTGTTATATCCCCAGTGAAGATCCAGAGTGGTAAAGAGATCTGCACCATTTAGCCTATCAATTAGAGTCAAAATCAAGGGTAAAGGATAATTATTTTTTATGGTGAATTTGTTGAGATAATGATAGTTGATCACCATTTGTTTTCTACTATCCTTTTTGCTGATAAAGAAAACAGGCAAAGTTTGAGGTGATTTTGAAGAATGTATGTACCCTTTCTTCATCTCTTTGTCAATAAAACTTCAAACTTCATCCATTTCCACTTGAGCTAAAGGAATGATGTGACCCTTTTTTGGAACAAAGTTTTCTTTTAACTCCACTCCATGATCCCATGGTTTTCTTGTCAGCATTCTTTCGGATTTGTGCTGTGAGAAGATCATAATGAACTTCCACAACTCCTTTGGCAATTCTTTTTCCAATTGGCTTTGTTCTTCAGCTGTTACTTGTCTTGAAATTAAATGCTTGTCACAATTTGCTGAGCATCTTGGAAAATCAATTGTCTTGTTTATCCAGTCTATATCTGGATTATGCCTTGTGAACCAATTGTATCCTATAAGTAAGTTTAAATTTCCTAAAGAAGAAACATATGCATTGATATGCTCATGATGCCATTTTCCATTTTTTCCTTTGATAGAAATATAAATAACCACATAATGTGCAATCCTACCTATATTGCCTTTGGTTCCATCTGCATTGTAAACCTTCAACATTTTTGGTAGATCTTTTTCATAGAGTCTGTGTTTCCATATGAACTTTTGATCTATAAAGGTTACTGATGCTCCTGAATCAATGATAGCAAAAGTTAAACCACATGATTCCATTTTGAGTCCATTTTTTCCTCATACTTCTCCATCCACTTTAATACTTACACCCAATTCATCTTGTTCTGTTCTATTAAATAACTTGGCTAGATTATTTTTTTCTTTGCTTTCTATTGCAAAAAGATGTCTGTTAATATTTTCTGATGGAATTAAGCACCCTATTTCTGGGGCCACACTCAAATGAGACACTGTCACAGAATGAAACTGTTTTTTCCATTTCATAGTACAAACATCAAAAGAAGGTAAAGATAAAGAGAAACATACTGGAACTTCAACTACTAGCCTAGCTGAGTCCCTCAAACTTTTCCTGAAGCCTCTTTTTGCTTCTGCTCTGATTCAAATACATCTTGGAAGTAAGCCCTAGCTTCTTCCATAGTACCCCACAATGCTGCAGGAACTTCTTGAAAACATGCTGCATTGGCCATGTTATATACTGGCCTGAGTGCTACCAGTTCAGCCATTTGCCAGCCCTTAGCATCAGGAGGTGAGAACTCTGAAAATTTCACTGGCTGTATGTATTGTGCTCATTGTTGCCTCAGAGCTTGTTGTTGTCCCTGAGGACTCTTGCTGAAATTATTTGAAGGCCTTAGAGTGGCTGGATTAAAGGTTCCTTTACACTCTTGTGCAAAGTACCCTGTCTTTCTGCAGCTATAGCACATGCAGACCTGTGCTGCTCCCTGGCAATCTACATTCATGGGAAATCCTCTGCTGGGCTGAATACCAGTATTCATGAAACATGAAGGGGGATTGTAGCAGGGAGTGAAGGAAGTAAAGGGAGGGGGAACATGTGGTGCATTGTACCTTGAAGTGAATGCTGGAGTGGAATGCTTGACAGCCATTCTCTCAAACAATTGTTCTATTTTTCATACCACCTGTACAAACTCCAACAGTATCTCTGACATGTCTTGCATGCAGACCTGCTGGTACACCCTGTACTGCACCTGTGTTCTCATCAACTTCAATGCATGATTGTCACTGACCCCTGCATCTACCCTTAGTACCTCAAATTCTTGAAGGTACTCATCGATTGAGTTCCTGTGCCTCAATGCCTCCAACTTCTTCAATGCTTCATGAGCTAATTTATCAATATGAAAATAAGCTCTCAACTCCCTTGCAATGCTGCCATAATCTGGCCAAGCATTTAAACCTAACTCATCCCCATTTCTATCCAACTCAGTTTCCTTGTTGATGTACTTTTCATACATGATTTGTGCATATCCTGTGGCTTTGCCTTCTAACTGAGATAGAATGGCTGTGGTCTGTTCTCTCTTGTTTCTCCACTTTTGCTCTGCATGCCAGACTGACATGGAACAAACCATTTTCTCCATTCCTTCTTCTCACCATTCCATTTCCCCAAGTTGGAAATCTTCTTTGAATTCAACCCTTCCATCTTTGAAAACCCTTCCACCAATTGTTTTATCAAATCTCCAAGATTCATAGACATATTTGAAATCCTTGGGCTTAGACTTTGAAACAAGGAGTGGGGTTGGGGTTCAGAGGATAGGAACAGGAGAGGGTCTTGGGTGAGGTTGGGGTGCTTTAAGAGGATTGACCCTAACTTGGTAGTAGGGAATGGCAGGTTGCTGACAGAGGACATGGTTTGCTACTGTTTCTGGGAGATGAGAGACTGTTTTAAGCAATCTAGAGGGGCGGAGAGTTCAAAGCTTGGAAGTGATTACTACTTTCCTATCCCTGCCTCTTTTCTCCTTAAAGTCCTTGAGCATCTGTTGCTCAAAATCATCAAAACACTTTTGAAAAGATTCTCTCCCAGATTGATCATTACTGAAACTAGCGATAGCTTCAACCACAAACTCAGCTAACTTTTCTTCATGTCCCCAAGCATATCCTTTCTTCATATAAGTGAATTTCTGTGATGAGTGCCCTTGACTGGTATAAAAGTCTTAAGCAAGTGTTATGGTGTTGATTTTGGATGATATATGATGTGACCAAACAAACCCAATCAAGGGTAAAGTGATAAGATAATAGATAATAGAGGAAAAGGAGCCACTAGTGAGGCCACCTGCAGTAAGAATACAAGTGCTCAAGACTGGGGCTTGAAATGTACTAAGGATATAGTATTTATATGGTACAGAATGGCACACAGACCAAGACCCTGATGGGAAGATTCCCACAGACCCTAAGGCACCATCAAATGGAAGAGAAGCACTTGTAAGAATAGCCAATGGCTGAAGAGAAATAAGGCTTCTAGAATAGAAGAACAACAGAAATGAAAAGCAGGCTAAAGATATGAGGCTAACCCTATGCCCTGGATCTAGACCTGTCATGTGACCCGTCATGTGCCTAGATAAGATAAAAGATTAGATAATCACATGGAAAGATAAGATAAAGTCACATGATCAGAAAAATGAAAAAGCAAACTATAACAATACCCTACACTAAGTCTCACAACTTACTCCATGACTTGATGTCATACCTCTCATTGGGAAAAGCCCTACAGCCTATCCTGGACCTCCAATAGTTTCTGACCTCTCTGTAAATCAAGGCATCTGGTGCTAGCATAAGGGCACACCATATAAGATGAAGCCAAGCCCTGTCCACTCCAGAGTTATCCAGAGTATACCCAGAGTACATCACAATTATATAACAGTATATTCAAACTTCCACTTGTGCTGGTACTGCTATCATGTCAATCCATGTAACTAGAGCTCACTCTCATGCTGTCCTTGATCAGTTCAAAAGTTTCTCTGCCCACCATGCCCCAGGCTCAGCCTTACAGGCTCCTGCTCCCTTCCACTTTTCCACATCTAGTGCTCCAGTTGATGAAGCTCCTGATGGTTCCAAGGTTTCCCAACCTCCTCACATCCCTGATAACTGTGGTGCCCAGCCAGGAGTACCAGATAACCCCAGAAATAACCCCTTTAATGAATATTCCAATATTCTGGAGGATGACCCTAAACCTTTCCCAGACCTGGAACCTATTCCCATTTACCATGATACTATTACTTATCTTGCTAGCACCATTTGCAGATTAGCTTGCTCTTCCCATTATATCCCTGAAACATTGCAGCATACCAAAGTATGTGAACTGGACCAGTTCAATGGAACTGACCCCCAGAAGCTCTGCATTTTTTTGGTGCAATATGAGTTAAACTTCCAGAATTGTCCCAAAGCCTTTGCCAATAACCAAGCCAAGGTCACTTATACTCAGTCCTACCTTAAGGGCATGGAATTGAAATGGTTTGAGCCTAACCTCCTTCTTACTAAAGACCCCAACCTCTATCTCTAGTGAATGAACAATTATAAGAAGTTCATTCAGGAACTCCAGACCAACTTCAGACCCCATGATCCAGTCAGAGATGCAGAACATCAGCTAGACCAGTTGACCATAAAGAATGGTCAATAAATCAACAAATATGTAGTTGAGTTTAACAGAATTGCATCTCAAATCTGGGGCTATGGAGAAGGTGTCCTCCATCACTACTTCTATAATGGTCTCCTAAACTGCATCAAAGATGACCTTTTCCATGTTGGCAAGCCCCTGACCCTCATTGAGCTGTGCCAGCTGGCTCAGACCATTGACACTTGTTACTGGAAGCACAAATCTGAAATCAGCCAACAAGGAAAGTCATCTCACCCATCCAAATCATCTGACAAACCCTCCATACCCTCCACTTCAACCTCTGGCCCTAATGAATCAAAGAACAAGTCAGCTAGTTCCTCTGGCTTCTTCAAGTTATTCATTTCCCAGAAGCAGGACTTATCATTCAAGCTTGGTAAGGACAGTAAGCTTACTGCCAAAGAATGCAAGCATTGACTGGAGAATCACCTCTGTTTGTTCTGTGGTATCACTGTGCATATAGCAAAGAACTGCCCCAAGTCTTCCTTCAAGGTGGCCAAAGCTTGTGCTGCCAAAACCTCTGCTCTGGAAACTAAACCAGAGGCTTCTGCCTTAGAGGTGAAAAAATAGTCCGCAGCCTCTGTAACTCTGCATGGGCTGGAGATTACATTGATCCTTCCTGTGCTTTACTGGAGGTTAGATTTAACATATCCATTCTTTTAGATAATGCTTCATTTATGCCTCTTGTCACCCTTGTTTCACATGAAATTCCTTCATTTTCTGCCCTGATTGACTCTGGTTTTTCAGATTGCTTTATAGATACCAAGTTAGTTGGTATCTATAATCTTCCAACTTATTCCATTCCTCCATTGCAGCTTTAACTTTTTGATGGCTCTTTCAATTCTATGATTATGCATGCCATTGATCTTTCTGTTTGTTTTGAAACTGGTAATATCACTCCAATGACATTTTATGTCACTCCATTGGATGGATCTAGTTCTCTTGTTCTAGGACACAACTGGCTTGCCCACTACAATCCATTGATTAACTGGGTATCAAGTTATATCTTATTCTGATCATTCAAACCAAACATGCCAACATTCCCAAGCTCACCTCTGCAGCTTCTGGTTTCTCCAACCCAAGCTGACTCTGAACCTGATTTACCATGTTTCCCTGACTTCAAATCTCTGTTAATCGAGCTACTTAGCTTATCAGCATTCACACATGCCTGTAGCCTTGATGGCTCAGTCCTGTTCTGTCTGCAACTCCAACTCTTGGAGAGTTATCTCCATTCTACTTTCATTGCCCCTCCTCCAGCCAATCTTTCCAGCATTCCTCAGGAATACCATGACTTTGCTAATGTGTTTAGCAAAAGCAAGGCATTTACTCTTGCCCCTTACTGCAAGTTTGACCTGAAGATTGATCTGGAAGAAGGCACCTCCCTGCCTATTGGCACCACCTATTCCCTGTCACCCTCTGAGCTTGAAGCACTCAGGACTTTCCTAGATGAACATCTTGCTACCAGCTTCATCCAATCCTCTGCATTCACTCACACTGCCCCTGTCCTCTTTATCTGGAAGAAGGATGGATCCCTCTGGTTATGTGTAGATTTCTGAGGACTCAACAAGATTACAAAGAAAGACTGCTACCCTCTTCTGCACATCTCTGATCTCCTTGACACTCCAAGCCATGCAACTATCTATACCAAGCTTGACCTTAGGCATGCTTATCATTTAGTTCACATTGCTGAGGATGACAAGTGGAAAACCTCCTTCCATATATGCTATGGCTCATATAAGTGGCTTGTCATGCCATTTGGGCTCACCAATGCCCCTATGGCTTTCCAGCAGTTTGTCAATTCTATCTTCACTAATCTTCTTGATGTTTTGGTAATCATTTATTTGGATGATATCCTAATTTTCTCCACTGACTGGACATCTCATACCAAGCATGTCCAAGAAATCCTCCACTGTCTTCAGAAACACAGCCTCTTCACCAAACCTGAGAAATGTGAATTCCATACCAATTCCACTGAGTATCTTGAGTATTAGCTCTTCCCTTCAGGGCTCACTATGTCCCCTGAAAAGATTCAATCCATCCTGGATTGGCCCAAGCCTTGCAAAGTTCGCAATATTCAGTCTTTCCTCAGTTTCACTAATTTCTACTGCCACTTCATTCAGGGCTACTCTAACATTGTCATTTCCCTGACTTGCCTCACCCACAAGTCTGCTCATTGGGATTTTGATGCTTCTTATCATGCTACTTTCCAGCACCTCAAGGATGCTTTTACTTCTGCTCCTATTCTGTCCCATTGAGTCCCCAATGCTTCTCTCATTGTTGAGACTGATGCTTCAGACTATGCAATCACCAGAATTCTCTCACACCAGTGCCCAGATGATGAGGTCCACCCTGTTGCTTTCTATTCATGTATGCTCACTACACCAGAACTCAACTTTGACACCCATGATAAGGAGCTCCTCACTATTTTCACTGCATTTAAGATCTGGCATCATTACCTCAAAGGTTCTGGTTCTCTGATGGATGTCATCATCAATCACAAGAACCTGGAATACTTTGCCTCATCTAAACTTCTGACCCACTGGCAAGCCTGGTGGTTGGAGTTTCTCTTTCAGTTTAATCTGATCATTCATTTTTGCCCTGATCATTTAGATGCTAAACCTGATGCTTTGACTAGACATCAGGACATTTATCCCAAAGAGGGGAATAGTGACTATGCCCTTGTCAATCTGCATAACTTCTGGCCTGTGTTCACACAGAAGCAACTCACTGCATCTTTCCAGGCTTCCTCCCTAGCATCTCTGATCTTCCAGTCCACATCTCTCTTTGACATCAAAACCCTCCATTGTGACATCCTCTTAGCACTTCCTTCTGATTTCACTGCCTCTACCCACTTGTCTGGCACCCTCTCATCCAACTCTCATTGATCTCTAGACCCAGAAGGCTTTTTGCATCTGGATAACCACATCTATGTCTCTGACACCTCTAACCTCTGCCTTTGGGTTCTTTACTACAAGCATAACCACCCCTTATCTGGATACTTTGGTCAGAATCAGATATTGGAGCTTATCTGCTGATAATATACCTGGTCTGGCATTTGAGCATTCATCAAAGAGTACATTTCTTTATGTACAGCTTGCGCCTATGTGAAGGTACCCTGTCACAAGCCCTATGGTTTCCTCAAGCAGCTCCCCATCCCAGAAAAGCCATGGAATTCCATCTCTATGGACTTTATTGAACAGCTCCTGGCTTCCTCTGGTCACTTCACCATCCTCATCATTGTAGATCATCTATCAAAGCAGTGCATCTTCATCCCTATAGACAACAAGGTGACTTTCCCAGAGCTTGCTAAACTCTTCTTACTCCATGTTTTCTCCAAACATGGAGTTCCCTCCCACATCACCTCCAATTGAGGTTCTGAGTTCATTTCCCATTTTTTCCATTCCCTGGGTCAAGCCCTCAATATTCACCTCTACTTCACCTCTGGGTATCATCTGGAGAGTGACAGTCAAACTGAGCAAATGAATCAAACCCTGGAGCATTATCTATGTGTTTATTGCAACTATCAGCAGGACAACTGGTCTGAACTCCTGCCTCTTGCAGAGTTTGCTTATAACAATGCCCCTAATGCTATCACAGATGTTTCCCCTTTCTTTGCTAACAAGGGCTACCATCCAAATATCTCTGTGCATTCAGAACACAATATTACCTCTATCCAAGCTTGAGAATATGCCATTGACCTTGACTCTCTCCATGCCTTCCTTTGTAAAGAAATAGCTGCCACCCAAGTCAGATACCAAGAACCTGCAGATGCCCAACAATCTCTAGCACTGGACTTTAAAGTAGGTGACCAGGTATTTGTCAAGGCTAAGTACTTCAGGACTACTTAGCCATCCAAGAAACTTGCCAAAAAGAACTTAGGTTCTTATCCCATTATTGCTCAGACAGGCTCACTATTCTTCACACTCCACCTTCCAAAGAACATGAAGTCTGTTCATCCAGACTTTCATATCTCTTAACTTGAACCCTCTGTCCTCAATGTGGTCTCTAATCATGTGCAACCACCCCCACCCCTAGTCAAGATCAATGGTAAACCAGAATTTAAGATCTCTGAAATCCTAGACTCAAAGATAGATTATAGGCAAAGAAACTGCAAATTACTATATTTGATTAAGTGGTTAGGTTATGAGGATACTAATGAGAAGACCTCATGGCTCCTTGCCACTGAATTAGATTATGCTTCAGAGATTGTTGTGGTGTTTCATCTCTGTTATCCAGACAAATCCAGGCCATTATAATGGGTCAATTGAGTAGTGGATCTCACAATCTAAGTTACATGACCTCCTTGGCTCCATCATCTACTACAGAAATCCTGCCAACCTCCACACAAAGTTCTGACAGCTCTACTGCCACCTTGTTAACCTTTCTGTCCTTGCTCTCCAAACTCCCAGCTTCTCCAGTTTCTGCCACCCATGCCTTTCCCAACACATTAACCAACCACTCCAGCAGCCAGTTCTTGCACTTTGCCTCCCACTGTACCTTCCTACCCACCTCCCTTATCAATGCCTCCATCAGACAACAGCCCTTAGCCATCTGCTGAAGGCCCTTCTCTGTTTCCTTGGAGTTTGCCCTGCTCTGGAGCACCCCTTCCTCTTCTGCCTTCTGTTTCTGCTTCCTCTCCAGTTTCTCCTGGCCAGGATAGTCACATCTCACCTTTGCCTCTATACAGGCAAGGCATGATGTCAACTTGCCTGGGTCCACCTTGTACTCCAGCTCCCAGTTGTCATACCTCTGGCACCTCAGTCCCTCTTCTGCTCTTCTCTTGCCATTGCCATTACTTGACCCCACCTGGGCTTGGCAAAGCTCCTCCACCTAAGCCAGGTTTAAGTGCTAGGCCCTGACTGCATTTCCAGTACTTACCTATTTCCAGACCTCCTCCACTGCTTTCTGCATATCCTCTGCTTTCTTCCAAGCCTCCTCCTCTCTTCTCACTTTCCCCTGCCACTTCTGCTTGGCATACTTTGTGTTACCAAGCTCCTCTTCATCTTCAATGTGCTCCTCAAGGCATTCATCAAACCAGGTGTGAATGTCAGTGAATGAAGACATGATGAGAGGAACTAGTGTGAAAGTCTCTGGGGTAGTATTTGCTTTTATGGGTTTCTGGCCAGCTAAACTCCAATTTCTGCTCTGCTCACTTATTAATTGAGAGCATGTGCTTAATAGCCTTTAGGGGTTCAGGCCTTAAGAGGGAAATACTGTTATATCCTGTGTCAACAGATTAACTCTGCTATGTTTCTAATGCAACTTCAATTGCTTTTACACTTTAAGCTGTGTATTTCCTAGTTTCCTTTACCTCCATCTTTTCCTATCTAATGATTGATTACAACTTTACCTATGCTAACTCCATGCCATTCCAATACAACTCTGTAGTTCCTCTGATTTCACTTCCTGTTCCTTTCTGCCTTACTTCTTTCTGTCATCATTTAGTTTTCAGTTTGACATTATTTGATATTGTCTTCTCTGATATCTCCATTTGTATCCAGGATGCATTAGCACCTGCTTCACTTATGAGACAACTCCTTTCACATCTCCATTCCCTTCTTAGATAATCTGCCTCTTTAAGGTATAAGTACTATAGCTCTGTATCTTGTACTTTAGTTTGAATATCAACCATAACATGATATTATAATCCCCTTAGACCCCCTCCTGCTTTATGACTTGATGTCATATCTCTCATTAGAAAAAGCTCTACAGCCTATCCTGGACCTCCAATAGTTTCTGACCCCTCTATAAATCAGGGCATCCAGTGCTAGCATAAGGGTACATCATATAAGGTAAAGTCAAGCCCCATCCACTCTGGAGTTATCTGGAGTACACCTGAAGTATGTTGCAATTACATAACAATAAGTAACTTTAGCTCAGTTGATGGTAGAGGCTTTGGAATGATTTTGAAAGTTTAACTCACATTGAACAAGAAAAACACAGAGCTTTTAGGGGTCAGCTCCATTAAACTGGTCCAGTTTACATACTTTGGTATGCTATGAGATTTCAAAAATACAATGGAAAAAGCAAGCTAAGCCATAAATGGCACTGACAAAGTCAGTAATAGTATCATGGAAAATGAAAAGGGGCCCATTATCTGGGAAAGGTTTGGGGTTATCCTCCAGAATATTGGAGTACTCATCAGAGAGATTACCTTTATTGTTAAGGGGTTTAACCCTAATCCCAGAGGCCAAGCCTTGAGGGATGCCCACACAAGCAGTTAGACTGTTATGAATGTAACATTTGCTAGCAGAAGAGTCACATGACAAGCACATGACCATGAGACTTTATTGCCAAACAAGGATAAACCCTAGGATATGGTTAAGTTGTTTATTCAGAGTTCCCTTGGGTTTGGGCACAGCTTATGGTTGAATCTAGTATCTCAGATGACAGATGCATCTTCTGATCTAATCTCCGATGAATCTGGATCTCAATCTAGATGAGGGTCAGATCTGATCTGTGGCAGATCTCTAGATGAGATCTCCTCGGCCTCATGGCTAAGGGCATGGTTTAATCTCTGCTCACCCTAAACCCTTACCTTCCATTTTACATAGTCTCCCCCTTGATACACCCCTTATCCACATGGCCCATTGGTCATAACCCTCTACCCTTACCCTATGCCCTATTCCTATTTATGGTAATGTCCTGGAGAGACTAGGATGATCCATGCACACTTAGCTAGATATATATAGTAGGTAGTTCCTTGGTTAAGGCTCCCCAGCCTTAATCACCTGTTATCCTCATACTGAAACCATACCACCTTCAATATAGTCTTTTCCTCCTAACTTGTGGTAATGGCTCCTCAGGCTTTGCTACCCTGAGTCCATACTTCATTCTTATTCTATTCCAACCAAATCTGACAATGAAACCAATGCACCCTCTCAAGGCAGACCATTTAGGGTTAGGACGGGTCATTCAGAGATCAACACCATTACATAGACTAAAGAAAGAATGATAGTGTTAAAACCAGTTTCTTTCTAAATGAAACTCTTGATGCTAAGGGAAGATCATAACTCCAGAGGGCTCTGAAGAGCTCCAGAGGGATCTAGGAAGAGTTTTGTTAATTAAACAGGACTTAGCTTCACCTTATGTGGTGTGCCCTTGCACTTTCCAGTGTCCTGATTTACATAGATGTCAGAGGTGGGAAAAAAGACTGTCTCAGTGCTCAACAAGAGGGACAGGCAGAACAAGGAGAGTCAAGCCTAGTTATAGGGTGGGACCTTACAACTCCTTCAAGGATATTGCTTGGTCCTGGAGATTCCCTGGAGTAACCTGGAGGATTGAAGTAAGCCCAAGGGCTCAAGCAGAGTAAGAATGAAGACAAGGGGGTATTTATGTCAATATTTGTACTAAGGTACAAGATACAAAACTACAGTACTTATACCTCAGAGAGGCAGAACTATCTAGAAGTGTAGTGAAGTGAGATAGGTGCAAACTCAGAAGCAAAGCAGATGTCTAAATATCTAAGGAATGAATGGAGATGTCAGGGAAGACAATGTCCAATCATGTCAGACTGAAACTAAAGGGTAACAGGATGAAAAGAGGGAAAGCAATGAACAGAAATGAAATAGAAATAGTGACAATGATGATAACAGTAACTAAGAGTGGGAATAGTGATGGAGTTATACCAGAACAGTTTGGAGATGATGAAATTGAACTAAGGTAGTACTTAACTGGAACTGAAATAAAACTGAAAACAAAATAGGGCAGAGCAGAAGCAGAGGGCCAGAAAAGCATATATGCATAGCTAAGGTGGACTGGAATGGTAATGGAGGGCCAGAGTTGCCTGGAGGGAATTCAGAGGGCTAGAGTAGCTTATTGAATATGAGAACCAGTTGTAAGTCAGGTCAGAATGGGGTTGGAATTGGATCAGAGGTACAGGATATAACAGATAGCAACAAATGAACAAGTGCTTTAAACTGGGGAACCCAGTCTAAGCCTTTGTCCTTATATATTACTAAGTATCTGTGCATGGACCAGGCCATGAGGCCAATATGAGGTAAAAGATGCCAGCCAAACTAAAGGTAATCTGAATAAGATGAGATAAGGAAATAGGGGCTAAAAGCGGTATAAGTAAAGTAAGTTCATAACATTTAGGGTTATCTGGTGCACTGGGGCAGGTACCATGATTGGCAGGAATATGAGAAGATTAAGGAATCTTAGAACCATCAGAAGTTTGGTCACCTGAAGCTATAGATGTGGAGAAATGTGAAGAAACAGGGATCTATAAGGCTGAGCCTGAAGTGCAACAGGCAGAGAAACTCTTGAATTGATTGATAATGGCACAAGAGTAAGCTCTAGTCATACAGATGAATATGATAGCAACAAATGAGTGCAAGTGGGAGTTTGAATATACTGTTATACTGCAATGTACTCTGAGAGTACTCCAGATAACTTCAGAAGGTTGGTCAAATGGGGCTTGGCTTTACCTTATGTAGTGCACTCTTATACTTATCTGAGGGCCCCAATTTACAGAGGGATTAGAGATATGTTGGAGTGGCAAAGTAAGTCATCAAGACTTGTCATGAGTGTAAGAACAGCAAGTCCTATCATAATGGAAAAAGAGAACAACACACAGAGAAAAGAGAGAGCATCAAGTTTCATTGATATTCAAACTAAGATTGTACAATAGGAAGACTTTTACCTTTATACTATAAAAGAGTGGATTATTTAAGGTAGAATGGAGATGAGAGAGGAGTTTTCTCCAAGTAAAGGCAGATGCCAAAGGTAAAACTGACAGGATAGTGTCAAGATGAAACTAAGGTGTCAGTAAGGAACAGCAACTAAGATACAAGCTATGATATACAGAGTTGTAATGGAATGAATATAGTTGGATGTATGAAAATCATAAGTACTAATAAGTATAGCAGAATGGAAGTGAAGGAAATGCTAAGTAGAACATAGCTTGAATGGGTACAGGTATCCAGAGTTGTCCAGAAAAACAGAGTAAATCCAGGATATGACAATTAATTGGTAAATACTGACCAATAAAAAAGAAATTACTTAAGCAATATATATATTTTTAGAAAGCCCTTTATCTGGGCCTTTTGTTATAATCACTTCAACATACTCTGGGAGTACTCTGGATAACTCTGGAATGGACAGAGCTTGACTTCACCTTATGTGATGTGCCCTTATGCTAGTACCAAGTGCCCCAATTTATGGAGGGGTTGGAAACTATCAGAGGTCTGGGATTGGCCATAGGGCTTTTTCCCAACAAGAGGCACAACATCAAGTCATGGAGTAAGTTGAGGGACTTTAGAGTAGGGTATGACATCAAGTTGTGAGGCAGAAGGGGTCTGGGGAGGATTGTAACATTGTATTATGGTTGATATTCAAACTGAAGTACAAAATACAGAACTCCAGTACTTATACCTCAGGGAGGCAGATTATCTAAGGAGGGAACAGAGATATGAAAGGAGTTGTCTCATAAGCAAAGCAGGTGCCAATGTATCCTGGATACGAATGGAGATGTTAGAGAAGACAATGTTGAATAATGTTAAATTGAAACTAAGTGATGACAGGGAGAAATGCAGCACAAAGGGACAGGAACAGAAAGTGAGGTCAGAGGAACAATGAAGTTGTATCAGAATGGTATGGAGTTAGCATAGATAAAGTTGTAATCAATCATTAGATAGGAAAAGACAGAGGTAAAGGGAACTAGGAAACATGCAGCTTAAAGCATAAAAGCAACTGGAGTTGCATTGGAGACATAGCAGAGTTGACCCATTGGCATGGGATGTAACAGTATTCCCCTCTTAAGGCCTGAACCCCTGAAGGCTGTGAAGCACATGCTCTTGATGAATAAGTGAGCAGAGTGGGCATTGGGGTTTAGCTGGCCAGAGAACCATAAAAGCAAATACCACTCCAGAGACTTTCACACTAGTATTCCTCATCATGTCTTCATTCACTGACATTCACACCTGGTCTGATAAGTGCCTGGAGGAGTGCATCAAAGATAAAGAGGAGCTTGGTAATGTGAAGTATGCCAAGCAGAAGTGGCAGGGAAAAGTGAGAAGAGAGGAGAAGGCTCAAAAGAAAGCAGAGGAGGCTCGGAAAGCAGTGGCAGCAGTCCAGAAATGGGTGAGTATTGGAAATGGGGTTGGAACCTAGCACTCAAAAACTGGCTTAGGTGAAGGAACTTTGCCAAGCCCAGGAGGTGGGGTTGAGTAGTGGCAATGGCAAAAGAAGAGCAGAAGAGGGACTAGGGTGCCAGAGGTGCAACAACCAGGAACTGGAGTGCCAGGTGGGCCTAGGCAAGTCAACATCATGCCTTGCCTGTATAGAGGCAAAGGTGAGGTGTGACTGCCCCAGCCAGGAGAAGCTGGAGAGAAAGTGGAGATGGAAGGTGGAAGAGGAAGGGGTGCCCAATAGCAGGGCAGACTCAGAGGAGACAGAGGAGGGTCTTTGGCAGGTGGCTAAGGGCTGTCACCTGGTGGAGGCATTAATAAGAGAGGTGGGCCAGAAGGTATGGCAAGAGGCCAAATGCAAGAACTGGCTGCTGAAGCAGCTGGTTGATGCATTGGAAATGGCATGGGTAGAGGAGACTGGAGAAGCCGGGAGTTCAGAGAGCAAGGACAGGGAGGTGGACAAGATGGCAGCAGAGCTGTCAGAACTTTGTGTGGAGGTTGGTGAAATTTTGGTGGTAGACAAGGAGATTAAAAAGGTGATCTTAGAATAGGTAGAGGGTCTTGTGACTAGATCACTAGATCCACTACAGTTGGTTAATCATAAGATGGCCTGGGTTTGTCTGGGTAATGGAGATAAAACTCCTTAACAATCTCTGAAGCATGCCTTAATTCAGTGGCAAGGAGCCATGAGGTCTCCTCATTAGTATCCTCATAACCTAACCACTTAACCAAATATAGTAATTTGCAGTTCCTTTGCCTATGATCTATCTTTAAGTCTAGGATTTCAGAAATCTCAAACTCTGGTTCCCTGTCAATCTTGACTGGGAGTGGGGGTGGTTGCATGTGATCTGGGATCACATTGGGAACAGAGGGTTCAAGTTGAGAAACATGAAAGACTGGATGAATGGACTTCATGTTCTCCAGGAAATGGAATATAAAGAACAGCAAGCCTACCTAAGTGATAATGGAATAAGGACCTAAGTTCTTTTTGGTGAGTTTCTTGGAAGGCCATATAGTCCTAAAGTACTTAGCCTTGACAAATACCTGGTTACCTACTTTAAAGTCCAGTGCCAGAGATCATCAGGCATCTGCAGGTCCTTGGTATCTGACTTGAACAGCAGCTATTTCTTCATGAAGGAAGGCATGGAGAGAGTCAAGGTCTATGGTGTATTCTCAAGCTTGGGTAGAGGTGAGATTGCATTCTGGGTACATGGAAATGTTTGAATGGTAGCCCTTGTTTGCAAAGAAAGGGGAAACACCTGTGGTAGCATTAGAGGTGTTGTTATAAGCAAACTCCATGAGGGGCAGGAGTTCAGACCAGTTGTCCTGCTAATAGTTACAATAAATGCATAGATACTGCTTCAGGGTTTGGTTCATTCACTTAGTTTGACCATTATCCTCTGGATAATACCTGAAGGTGAAGTGGAGATGGATATTGAGGGCTTGACCCAGAGAATGGAAGAAATGGGAAACAAACTCGGAACCTCAATCAGAGGTGATGTGGGAGGGAACTCCATGTTTGGAAAACACATGGAGTAAGAAGAGTTTAGCAAGCACTGGGGAGGTCACCTTGTTATCTGTAGAAATGAAGATGCACTGCTTTGATAGATGATCTACAACAATGAGGATGGTGGAGTAACTGGAGAAAGCTGGGAGCTATTCAATGAAATCCATAGAAATGGAATTTCATAGCTTTTCTGGAATGGGGAGCTGCTTGAGGAAACTGTAGGGTTTGTGACAGGATATCTTAGCATGGGTGCAAGCTATACATGAAGAAACGTATTCCTTGATGAATGCTCAAATGCCAGGCCAGGTATACTCTCAGCAAGTGAGCTCCAATGTCTGATTCTGACTGAAGTGTCCAGATAAGGAGTGGTCATGCTTGTAGTGAAGGACCCAGAGTCAAAGGTCAGAAGCATTGGGGACATAGATGTGGTTGTCCAGATGCAAGAAACCTCCTGGGCTTCTAGACCAATGAGAGTCAGACAGGAGGATACCAGAACAGTGGATAGAGGCAGTAGAGTTAGAAGGGAGTGCTAAGATAATGTCATGATGGAGGATTTCAATGTCAAAGAGGAATGTGGACCAGAAGACCAGAGATGCTAGGAAGAAAGCCCAGAGAAATGCAGTGAGTTGTTTCTGCATAAATATGGGCCAGAAGTTATGCAGATTGACAAAGGCATAGTCACCATTCCCCACACTGGGATAGATGTCCCATTGTCAAGTTAGAGTGTCAGGTTTAGCACCTAAACAGCCAGGGTGAAAACAGATGATCAGATTAAACTGAGAGAGAAACTTCAACCACCAGGCTTGCCAGTGGATCAGAAGTTTAGATGTAGCAAAATATTCCAGGTTCTTGTAATCAGTGACAACATCCACTGGAAAACAGAATCTTCAAGGTAATAATGCCAGGTCTTGAATGCAGTAAAAATAACAAGAAGCTCCTTATCATGGGTGTCATAGTTGAGTTCTGGTGCAGTGAGCATATATGAATAGAAAGCAACAGGGCAGACCTTGTCATCTGGGGACCAGAGTAAGAGGATTCTGGTAATTGCATAGTCAGAGGCATTAGTTTCAATGATAAGAGGAGCATCAGAGACCCAATGGGTCAAAATAGGTGTGGAAGTAAAAGCATCCTTGAGGTGCTGGAAAGCAGCATGATAAGAAGCATTGAAATTCCAATGAGCAGACTTGTGGGTGAGGCAAGTCAGGGGAATAACAATGTTGGAGTAGCCCCAGATAAAGCAGCAGTAGAAGTTAGCAAAACTGAGAGAGGACTGGATATCCCTAATCTTGCAAGGCTTGGGCCAATCCAAGATGGATTGAACCTTTTCAGGGGACATCATGAGCCCAGAAGGAGAGAGTAGATACCCCAGATACTCAGTGGAATTAATATAGAATTTGCATTTCTTGGATTTGCCAAAGAGGCCATGCTTTCAGAGGTGGCAGAGGATTTTGCAGACATGCTCAGTATGCGATATCTGGTCAGCAGAGAAAATTAGTATTCAAATAAATGATTACCAAAACATCAAGAAGATCAGCAAAGATAGAATTCACGAATCACTGGAAAGCTGCAGGGGCATTGGTGAGCCCAAATGGCATGACAAGCCACTTATAGGAGCCATAGCACATATGGAAAAAGGTTTTCCACTCATTGCCCTCAGCAATATGAACTAAATGGTAAGCATGCCTAAGGTTGAGTTTGGTATAGATAATTATGCAGCTCAGAGCATCAAGAAGATCAGAGATGTGCAGAAGGGGGTAGTGGTCTTTCTTTGTGATCTTGTTGAGTTCTTGGAAATCTACACACAATCAGAGGAATCCATTCTTCTTCTGGACAAAGAGAACAGGGGCAGTGTGAGCAGATGCAGAGGGTTAGACAAAACCAGTAGCAAGATGTTTGTCTAGGAAAGTCCTGAGTGCTTCAAGCTCAGAGGATGACAGAGAATATGTGGTGCTGACAGGTGGTGAGGTGCCTTCTTCCAGATCAATCTTTAGGTCAAACTTGCAGTGAGGGGCAAGAGTAGCCACCTTGCTTTTGCTAAACACATTGGCAAAGTCATGGTATTCCTGAGGAATGCCAGAAAGGTCAGCTGGAGGAGAAGCAATGGAAGCAGAGTGGAGATGACTCTCTGGAGATTGGAGCTGCAGATAGAACAGGACTGAGCCATCAAGGCTACAGGTATGTGCGAATGCTAATGAGCTAAGTAGCTTGATTAACAGAGGTTTGGGGTCATGGGAGCACAGTGAATTGGGTTCAGAGTCAGCTTGGGTTGGAGAAACTGGAGGCTGCAGAGATAAGCTCAGGGATGTTGGCATGTTTGATTTGGATGATTGGAATGAGATACAACTTGATACCCAGTCAATCAACAGATTGTAGTGGACAAGCCAGTTGTATCCTAGAACAAGAGAACTAGATCCATCCAATGAAGTGACATAGAACATCATTGGAGTGATATTACCAGTTTCAAAACAAACAGAAAGATCAATGGCATTTATAATCATAGAATTGGAAGAGTCATCAAACAGTCAGAGCTGTAATGGAGGAATGGAATAAGTCAGAAGATTGTAAGTACTGACTAACTTGGTATCTATGAAGCAATCTGAAGAACCAGAGTCAATCAGGGCAGAAAATGAAGGAATTTCTTGTGAAACAAGAGTAATGAGAGGCATAAGTGAAACATTATCTAAAAGAACAGACACATTAAGTTTAACCTCCAGTAAAGCATGGAAAGGATCAATGCAACCTCCAGCCTGTGTGGAGTCATGGAGGCTATGGACTATTTTTTTGCCTCTGAGACAGAGGCCTTTAGTTTGATTTCTGAAGTGGAGGTTTTGGCATTACAAGCTTTGGCCGCCTTGGAGGAAGACTTAGGGCAGTTCTTTGCTATATGTCCTGCAATACCACAGAACAAACAGAGGTAATTCTCCAGTTGACACTTGTATTCTTCAGTAGTGAGCTTACCATTCTTACCAAGCTTGGATGATAAGTCCTGTTTCTGGAGAATGAATAACTTGGAGAAGCTGAAGTAAGTAGCTGACTTGTTCCTTGATTCATTAGGACTGGAGGTTGAAGCAGAGGATACAGCAGGTTTATCAGAGGACTTGAACAGATGAGACAACTTTTCTTGTCAGCTGAGTTCAGATTTGTGCTCCCAATAATGAGTATCAATGGTCTGAGCCAGCTGGTGCAGCTCAATGAGTGTTGGTGGCTTGCCAACATGGAAAAGGTCATCTTTGATATGGTCTGGAAGACCATTATAGAAATAGTGGCAGAGGGCACCTTCTCTGTAACCCCAGACTTGGGATGCAATTCTGTTAAACTCAACTATGTATTTGTTGATTTGTTGACCATTCTTTATAGTCAACTGGTCTAGCTGGTGCTCTGCATCTCCAACCAGGTCATAGGGTCTGAAGTTGGTCTGGAGTTCCTGAACAAACTCCTTATAATTGTCCATTCACAAGGGGCAGAAGTCAGAGTCTTTGGTAAGGAGGAGATTAGGCTCAAACCATTCCAATGCCATGACCTTAAGGTAGGACTGAGTATAAGTGACCTTGGCTTGATTATTGGCAAAGGCTTTGGAACAATCCTGAAAATTTAATTCACATTGCATTAGAAAAATGTGGAGCTTCCAGGGATCAGTTCTGTCAAACTGGTCTGGTTCCCAGACCTTGGTACA
>JBBPKN010001026.1:0-22859 GCA_038089275.1 Pulveroboletus cf. rosaemariae | reverse complement strand
TTCTCGCGCGCATACTTTTCCACCGTGGATCAGGGTCAATGGTTCATCCTTTCCCCGCTCACAGCATCCGAGATGGACTAGCTCAAATAGGTAACACGCAAGCCATCCCACAACTCTCGAAAAGCACCGCGTCGAAGAAATATTGCCCGGCGCTCCCTTCCACCCAAGATATTTCAGGGTATTTGTCGCTCACGGCCATTCAAACAAGCTCACTACGCATTGGCCGGCTATTTAATGTCCTATTTTTGCAGCATCCAGGGTGCATGGCAGGCCAGTCCCTGGTCCAAAAGTTGTGTAGTCCCTGAGCCTCGCGGGTGGTCTACTCATAGCCCTATAGTCAATCAGATTGCTATATGAAAATCCTTTGTTGTGCCCTCCGTCCGGAGCTCTCTGCATGTTACATGGTTTCTGCATTAGGACCACCCCCATGCTGCCCAACCCAACTCATGTCCACACGCCGCCCTAGAACGTTCTACGAAAGCTCTGTCTAACGGTATATGGTTCAGGATTCCTCCTGTCATTTCCTTCGTGGGCTCGTTCCGATTCTCCGAGCCTTGTGGGAACCATGTTTTGGGTACAAAGTTTCTCCATGACGCTCAATACAACCTTGGTCAACCCATGGGTGTCCGACTTCCACATTGAGCGTCCCTCGTACGGAGAGGCGGATGGCGGCAGACGCTTGAGTGTCGTAAAATGCGTAGGGGCCCGACCCGTTCAACATGTGAACGTGGTCATGGTCCGACCAGCAAAGCATCAGTCGACACACGGAATGTCGTGACCACGACCCGTGGCGGCCCTGAGCGGCCTAGGTCCCGGTCGGGGCCCACAGATTATGGTCACTCGTGTCGTCTGGTTCTCTCCCGGGTCATTCCCTCGGACGTCCGGAGAAGAAGAACGAGATGAAGAGAGAAAAGAGAGGAGAGAAGGGAGGAAAGGAAGAAACAACGCCATACGTGAACACGTCGTGATCCGAGATTGGCAAATTGTCAGCGTGTATCGCGTATAGGGCAGCTGTTATGTATGTGTGCAAAAAGGAGAGAAAGGGGGACAGCGTGCGACAGTGCTGGCGTGCGTCCATGTGCAAACACCGGGATTAACAAATGACCGGGCATTGTCCCTGCGTGGCACGTCACGTCCGAATCATGGTCTGGGAAGACGATCATGGAAGTGGTCCAGATGGGAACGAGGCGTGTACAGGGCTCGACCAGAGGACTGGGAGGGAAGGGGGAGCGAAAATCCGAGGGAAGCACTGGTCAAGTGAGCAGCGCAGTCGCTGGGGGTGTCACGTTCGTAATGGCTTCTGATAACAACTCCTCGAGGCATTACTCTGAGAAGTACCGTAGTAAGCAAGATGAGCTGGGACCTGCCGAGGCACTGATTGATTTGCATGGAAGCTCCACCTTGCCAAGGGTTCGGACGGTATCGAATCGGCGAGTACCATATGGGACGGAACAGGTGACTACGCGACTGATCTGTGGATGGATTGTAGTGTCATCATCCAGTCATGGTTACGTACCATAGATTGAGATAACACAACGCCCCATTCAGCGCTCGACACGAAAAAAATAAAATAAAATAAAAAGAAAAGAAGAAGGCGTCATGGGGCCCGGCGGGATCGTTTTCCGTTTCTTCATTTCATCATGTCGCTCGCCATGTAGGCGTTCTGTTCTTTCATATTCCAATCGAAACGTTCGCCATTCCCACCGGTCGTAAACTGCCGCGATCACTGGTCCGAGGTCGCCGTCCGGGATGGAACAAATCGAGGCAAGGGCATCCGAAAGCCAAGGCTTGCTGGTGGATACAGCATGACCTCAACTTGTGGACCAGAAAGAGGTCAGCGTGGTAACGACGTGTCGACAAGCCAGGTCTCCAGTCGTTGGCCGGTTCTCACGGTGGTGGGATTGATCAGCCCAGAAACAGTGGCATGTGATCGTCGGTGCTGCGATGCCTTTTCTTCCCATCATTTGGACGACCAGCATAAGCACTGATCAGTAAGCATCCCCAAAGATCAAAAGCGTATGGTATTGAAAAATGGCAACAGCACTCGTTTGGGACACTTTTTGATCATGTTCGTTCGAGACAGTCAAGTCGGCGTACGACGCTTCTGAGACGTGTGCAGATTTTACCCCATGGGCCTCTCTGGACTCGGTGAGCTCTTACTTATGGAGCTCTGACATCACCCAAGTCCATGTCGACCGAACGGACGCCCATCGGACCTTGATCCAAACACATGTGGCCCCAACACCCACACAGCCTGCTAGTCTCCTCGGTTAAACCACACGGAACGGATATTGTCCACGCCATAGCCCAGATATACGGTTGTTGACAGCACGAACGTGGCGGCACGAGTCTTCGGGGACTCACGAGAGTGTTTTTTGCGATCGCGCGATCGGGTGGCAGGCAAATGACCAGGTTGCCGCAATCAGAGTAACATGTCCATTATGGATGTTTTTTCCTTTCATCTCCTCTTTTTTTCTTTTTTTACAGGCTTCGTCGTGATGACATCGGCGTCTCCTGACTACCCTCGCGCAACTTCCCGACCCACGAGGAAACGATCATCTGACCAGGCAGTGACCACTGGTTCGGGCCTGCCCCCCTCACGTCCCCCCCAGGGTCCCAATATCATACGTCCTGAGAGCTTGTGAGATTCGTTCTCAGGGATTACTGCGGAGAAATACGATCGAAATCCAAACGATCTCTCTCTCTTCCAGTACTTGGTACAACAGTGCAGAAACGGACATCTGGGTCGGGTTTTTGAATTCAGCGGATGTGCGCATGGGGTAGGCGACACACGGAATGGGGAAGCTTGTTAGGTTTTCGGGTGTGACCCCCTCCCCTGTCAAGTTTTCTTTCACATCGATCCGGCCATTGTTTCGCTTTTCGGTGTTCCCAGGTGATTCTGGCCCCTCGCACAAGTGGCTCAGGGGCGTCACTCTTTCGCTCGCGTGCCGAGTTCGATGGCAAGGTACGTTGCGGCAGAGTGGTCGCTGGTGACTCAGCATGCTGTACACATCCCGACGATAACCGAGCGCTCGCGTCCGGATCTCTGCAATAACATGGCGTCAGTTGCCGCGAAGGACGTTCAAGGGGGTCGCGTCCATTGAGTGTCACACGAACCCTTGACACATGGTACTGATCCTGTCCCACTTCCCTCATATATACATAGGCCCTGTAGTCTCCTGGCGGTGTCCATCCCGTAACAGGTTGGGGCGAGCTAAAACGCTGACTTGTCGGAATTAGGCAATTACTGTGTATGGTGATATTGGGATTGATGTGGGTTGCTTTTTACTCAGGAGCTCGTGAGATCCTTGGGAGGTGAAAGGAACGATACATTTGGTGGAAGAGACATAACAGACGCAGTGATGACAAGTGCATCTCTGGGCAGTATACATGTGCACTATCGGCCGAACAATCCGGAAAAGTACGTTCTGTAATACAACAATCCGTGGGATAAACACGGGGGCAAACCTTCAGTCGAACAAAAAACAAGAGACGACCATAGAGCAGTCATCTGCCAGCGAGCAAGCGGGAGGAGGGAGATTCAAATGGTGGCGGTAGGTGATGATAAAGTGCGATCCTGCGCCCGTGGTAGCAACATACATCGGATGGATAATGGACGAATTAAAGTTAGGTTCCGAACAGCAGAAAAAACGCAGCTTACATGCGTCAGAAGCTTACCACAGGTCGCTGGGAGAAGTGTTTTCTTACCCCACGGTATGTGCCGCCGGGGGTGTCGCAAGTCCAGCAGGCTTTGTGTGGCCGTGAGGCGCACAAGAGAGAGATAAAAAAAAAGGGGGCTTACCGGGGAGTATGGGGGCGGGCTTTGATCCCGACCGTTTGCTGCGCCAGCGCCATGGGTGCCTTTTCTGTGTGCATGTCGAGGCTGAGGAGCAATGCTCTGTTCCTGGGTTCGGACCACCAGCGGTGCGGTACTCTGTGTCCGGCTAGAAGGCGCGATGCTCTGCACTTGGCTCGGGGGCGCATGTCTCTGTACTTGACCTGAGGTTTCAATTCTTTGCACTGGACTCGGGGGCGCCATTCTCTCTACTTGGCCTGTAGGTTCGGTTCTCTGCACTTGGCTCGGGGGTCCATGTCTCTCTACTTGGCTCGGGGGGTCGGGTCTCTGCACTTGACTCTGGCTTGGGAGTAGTGTGCTCTGCGCTCGACCCAAGAGCATGGGACTCTCTGGTTGGCGCGAGGTGGAGGTCCTGTGCACCTGGCCTATAGTCGCGGTGCTCGGCACCGGGCTCATCAGCGAAGGGCTCTGTTCTTGACCTGAAGTCGGGGTTCTATGCATCTGAGAAGCTGGAGGCGCATTGCTCAGAAGCTGTTCCGAAGGTGTGCTCTTCTGCTGCTTGTCAGGAGATTCCTGGGCTGAGTAGTACCATCCCATGTTATTCGCACCAGGCCCGAACGACGTCTGTTGCGCCTCCTGCCATGACGGAAACGATTGCGGGTGTCCAGGTGGGCCGGCAAAGTTCGACACGGTGACTTTGGAAATGGCTTTGGCTTGGCGGCGGCGACGACATGCAAAGATCAGCATCGTCAGGACGAGCAAAATCAGCGCGATGGCACCTGTCAGAGGGCAATGAACGGTAAGAACGTCAAGAGAGTCTGACTGTTCGAAAAGGTGGGAGAACGAACCGACTGCAATTCCAGCTATCCGCCCAGGCGACAACCAATAGTAATAGGGGTACGAGTTCTGATCCTGGGCACGAACGACGCTCCTGGTGGCAAGAACGAGGAGGACGTGTGCATGAATGCCGTTCAACGGGCAGCGCACGGATGGGAGCATGTCGGTAGCCGAGGAGTTCAAGTTCAAGTCTGAGGGGGTGGAGAACTTGCGACGAACTTGGCAGTGGCGGAACTGCCCCTATACATTTCTTCGATCGCCGGAGACAGCAATATCCGCCTTTTCGATCGATGAGCCTCGGAGAAAGGGGCGTTGAGTCGCTTCACATTCTTCTCTGTATTTACATTATGTAATATTGGTGTGACTGACTCATAAGCAATGCAACCATTACTTGCTGTAATTTCTTGGATCTTGGAAAGACCATCAATCAACCCAAGTATGTGGAAGATCATGCTAATTGACCAATGAAGATAAAATTAATAGTTCAATAGTTCAAAAGTCCCTACTTTAGCATTTTTATTTCTATAGTAACTATTATAACTTTAATCAATGTCAAACAGAGCAAGATGAGAACAAAGACAGAACTCAGGAAAAACAACCCAAAATTGGGGCAGGCAAAGAGAGTAAAACTCAAAAAGGATACTTATAGACTAAGAAAGCTAGCTTGAAGAAATACTAAATCAAAAAAGGTAAATACTACAAGTACTCAAGTCTGAGGAGACTTGAGTTACCAGAATACTCTATTATATATTACCTACTATAGTATATGCAACTACATTGAGACAAATTCCAATACTTGAGAGCAAGGCATGATATTTGTTATGGTGTTGATCTCTGAATAACCTGTTTTAATCCTAAACAGTCTGCCTTGAAAGAGTGCATTGGTTTTGTTGTTGGATTTGGATTGAATAGAGTGAAGAGTGGTGTGTGAACTCAGGGTAGCAAAGCCTGAGGAGCCATAGCACTAGTTAGAACTCAAAGGATAGCCTGTATTAATAGGCAACACTAAGAGGATGATGTACAAGATAAACAAGTGGTTAAGGCTGGGGAGTCAAAATCAAGGAACTATCTACTACTTATACTAATTCCAGTTATGCACAGACCACCCAGTGTATCCAGCACAATACCATATATAGTAAAAGGGCATAGGGCAAGGGTAAAGGGTATGATCAAATGGGCCATGTGGTAAAGGGGTATAGAATGGAGAGGCTATGTAGAATGAAAGGTTAGAATTTAGAGTAAGTGGAGATTAAACCATACTCTTAGCCATAAGGCTGAGAAAATCCCATTTAGAGATCTGCCATGATCAGATCTGACCCTCATCTAGATCTAGATCCAGATTCATTGAAGATAAGATCAGGAGAGCACCTGTCATCTGAGATGCTAGATTTAACCATAAGCTATGCCCAAATTCAAGGGGAATACTCTAAATAACAACTTAACCATATCCTAGGGTTTATCCTTGTTTGGCAATAAAGTCTCATGGTCACATGCTTGTCATGTGACTCTTCTGCTAGTGAATGTTACATTTGTAACAATATTATAGTAGGCAACAAAGCTATTACAATATTTAACCTTAATCTAGTATATGAAGTATATTACAATTACATGTGGGAATTTTTACTTAGCTTTGGCAAGACCAAATATAGCAGTCTCTCTTGGCTACAAATTATTTTCCTAGGTCATGTGAATAAATTCACAGGCTTATAAAATATACTCCAATTAATCAAGGGTACTTATTGCAATAATTTTAATGCTAACATAAAAATATGTGAAATTGACATATTTTGAGATGTTTTTATATAATCTATTGGTCATGCAATGTACACAAAGACTTCAATGGTACAAACAAATCAAAATATTACTTTATTTCTATTACCACCAGCATAAAATCTCTTTTTACAGTGAGTAACAAAACTACTGCAATATTTAACCTTATTGCAATGTATAAAGTATACCATACTTCCACATGGGAATCTCACTTAGATTTGGTGAGATTAAATATGGTAGTCACTATTGGCTACAAATTATCCCCCTAAGTTACATGATTAAATTCACAGGCTCATAAGATATACTTCAATTAATCAATGGTATTCATTGGAATAGTTTAGTTGCTAACATAAAAATATATGAAATTGACATATTTTGAGATGTTCTGACACAATCTATTGGTTATGTAATGTACACAATAACTTCAATGGTACAAACAAACAAAAATATCACTTTATTTCCACTACCACCATTATAAAATCCCTTTTTACAAAGTAAATTGTTTGTATTACTTTTTTTCTGAAATTTAGTCAATTCATGCATCAGATTTCTAGTGCTACTTGCCTCAATCACTATACTATCAGTAGAATCCATTCCAGATACCTTTCCAACCTTCCCAAAGCCACTGATGAACATTTATCTCTTATTATTTTTACTAACATGCAATATACTATTTAATTAATTGAGGCTGGAAGGCTGTAAATGCTATTCAAGTCAGCCATACACTCTCTGATATCAACAACCATTCCATTTTCTCCCAGGCCATATGCTATTATCTCAAACAAGCAGGAATAAAAGCTATAGTCAAGCAAAAACTGTTGGAATTGGTTGATTACCTACACTCTATAGCTTACATAAGCTAATAACTACTTTGCACCATTAGTTACCTTAGGATACTTAGTGACTACAAGTATCCTGCAGTTTCCTGCAGTTTTAACAAAAACAACCTTTTGGTCATATGTGTTACAACTCTGACTTGCAACAAGAGCTAAGAGGAGCAATGGAGGAGTGTTAAAAACTGTATCTCTTAAGTTTGAGTACACTATACCAATCTTCTTTCTAAATGAAACTCTTATGGCTAAAGAGCAAAGGTATTATATTCTATACCTCTGACTTAATTTCAACCCAATCCTAACCTGGCTTATAACTGGTTCTCATATTTAGTAAGCTACTCTAGCTGTTATAGTCCGCATTTTTCATTTTTTCAATCATGTGATTTTATCTTATCTTTCCATGTGGTTATCTAATCTTTTATCTTATCAAGGCACATGACAGGTCACATGACAGTCTAGACCCAGGGCATAGGGTTAGCCTCATGTCTTCAGCCTGTTCTTTATTTCTGCTGTTCTTCCATTTTAGAAGCATTGATCTCTTTCAGCCATTGGCTATTCTCATGATGGCTTCTCTTTTTTCTGATGGTGCCTTAGGGTCTGTGGGAATATTCCCATCAGGGTCTTGGTCCATGCACTTTTCTGTATAGTATAAATACTGTAGTTTTAGCATGTCTCAAGCCCCAGTTTTGAGCACTTGTAACATCTAGTACAGTATTCACTCATATATTCTTTTGCTTACACTCTCACCAAACTGACTTTGACATTGATAAGCCCTTGTCTAGGGTTAGCTTCTCCTTGTATTGCCTCCAACACCAAAGACTGTAACACTTGCTCAAGACTATTTACTAGTCAAGGGCTTACAATGTAGAACATTGTTTTATGAAGAAAGCATATCTCTGGGGGCATGAAGAGCAGTTGAAAGATTTTGTATTTGAGGCAGTCTTAGGGTTTGAAGATGACAAATTAGGGAGACTTTCATTTTAGACCAGATTTGACAAGTTTGACAAACAAATGCAGAAAGATTTCATTGCAAAAAGAGAAAAAGATCACAAGGTAGCTATATCAGATTGTCTATGCTCCCTCAGACCATCTAGATCTCTTAAAACCATATCCCATCTCCTACAAACCATAACACAACCTGTTAAACTTTGACCCCTATGCTAGCTCATCCAATAAGCCCAAATCAACAGAGTTAGGATCAACTCTGTCAATCCCAGACCTCATACTCCAATCCCAGTACTTATCCAGCCCCTACCAGAGGCCCAGCCACTCCCAGCCTATGATCTGTACCTTGAGTGGGATGACTATAAGTGGGAACAATGGAGATATGATGAAAACCTTGATAAAAGAACTTACCAGGATAGGAGGATTGAAGAAAATCATGGATCCTGGTAAATGGAATGGCCAGAAGAAGATCTGGAGAAGATGATTTGCTTCCCTTTCAGTATGGGTAGCAGAATAAAAGTGGAACAACAATCAGGAGATCACAGCAGCCATCTTATCAAGGTTGGAAGGAAAGGCAGAAGATTTCTCTCAAATCACCTATGAAAAGTATATTGATAGGGAAGGGAAGATGGTAACATTGGCAGATGGAAGCAGAAGGCCATGGGGAGTGGACACTTGGCCAGATTTCAGAGGAATTGCAGTTGAGCTCTAAAACTATTTCCACATTGATGAGCTAATACATGAAGCTCTCAAGAAACTAGAAGTCCTCTGACATACTTCATCTATAGATGAATATTTGCAGGAGTTTGAAGTATTGAGAAGGGACTTGGGGGTTAGCAATGACCATGCTGTCAAACTCATGAGAGAGCGGGTCCAATATAGAGTCTATTAACAGGCCTGCATGCAAGGCATCAAGAAGGACTTTATTCTCTTTGTAGAACAGTGTTGAGGCATTGATCATGTCATATCCCAGACCTCTGACCTGAATTCTGACCCCATTCTGACCCAGCTTACAATTGGTCTTCACACCTAGTAAGCTGCTCCAGCCCTCTGACTCCCCTCTAGGCAACTCCAGCCCTCCGTCACCATTCCAGTCTTTCCCAGCTACGCATGTACACTCCTGCCCCTCAGCATTATATGCTCCCCTGGACTTCTGCTCCCACTTCGCCCATTCCACTTCCAGTCTATCTCTGCTCCAGTTAAGTATTATCCTAGTTCCCCTTTGTCTGAACTATCCCAATATAACTCTGTTACCATTCCCAGTCAGCTACTGTTACCATTATTGTTACTATTCCTGTTCCATTCCTGTTCCTTGCTCTCCTCTGTTTTATCCTGTCACCCTTCAGTTTCAGTCTGACATGATTGAACATGGTCTTTCTGATATCTCCATTTATTTCCTAGATATCTAGACATCTGCTTTACTTCTGAGTTTGCACCTGTCTTATTTCATTACACTTCTACATAGTTCTGCCTCTCTGAGGTATAAGTACTGTAGTTCTGTATCTTGTACCTCAGTACAAATATCAACAAAAACACCAGAACCCTCTTGTTGTCATCCTTATACTGCATGAGCCCTTGAGCTCACTTTGACCCTCTGGGTTACTCCAGAATACCTCTGAGGCTATGTGATATCCTTAAAGGAGTTGTAAAGCCTTACCTCCATGACTAGGCTTGACTCTCCTTGTCCTGCCTATCCCTTCTGTTAAGCATAGAGACAGTCTTATCACCCACCCCAACATCTATGTAAATCGGAACAATGGAGAAGTGCAAGGGTGCACCTCATAAGGTGAAGCCAAGTCCTGTTTGACCATTGAAACCCTTCCTAGATTTCCCTGGAATTCTCCAGAGTACCTGGAGTTCTGATCTACCTCCAGCATCAAGGATTTCATTTAAAAAAGAGGAACTGGTTAAAAGTATACTTGTCTTGGTATAGATTTTAACAGTCTTTTTAAGAAGGATGGAAAGTTTTAACAGTATATTCGTACTCTCACTTGCACTTCTCTTGCCTTTATATAAGGATTGGCCTCCACTGACTCTCAATACTCAACTCCAAACCACCTGCATGCTTGGTGCACTTATGGGTGATTCTTCTGAAATCTCCAGAACTTCATTCCATCCCTTGTGTCAGCTGTTAGGATATGAACACCAATGACACTGCCATGACCTTGTGCTTTTCTGGGTATTCAACCCCTAAGTTAATCTAGTCCTCATGACACAAGCTCCTTACAGCCCCTGCTATTCTGAGTTACTCCAAGCCACTCTGATGCTTCTACGATGTCAGTCACTGGCTCCCATCACTCGAAACACATGTGCCTAGATTCAACTTCTAACTCCTGTCCCTGGCATTCCCCTATTTCCGACTCCAGGCCCTCCAGAACAGCTGTGATTTTCCTACTATCAGACAGCATCACCAGTCCTTATGGATTCTTGAATGCAGCTTAGGTTATGGTCCTCTACCAATAAGCATTACTCCCTCCATTTTTCCTGCTCTTCTCTGACATCTGATTCCAGTTCTCTGACACTTTATTGTCACCTGGTAATTGTTATGTTTTCCTTTTTTTCTTCTCTCTTTGCTTTTCCTTTTCCTAGCTTCTGCTCTTCTTGCACCTTTGGTGCTCTCTTGTTCACTTTTCCACAATAGATTCTGCTCTTCTCATGTTCTAGCCTAGCCTAGACCACTCTTTTGTTATGCCCTTTGCCCAGGCCTTCTATTATTTAATCAGCTGACTCATAATCATTCCATCTCTTTCCATCTGTTTTCACACAGATACCTTACTCATCATTTGTTAGCATAATTACTCACTTTATCTCCACTTCAACTCTATTAGCTGCACTATAAAGTAGCATACTTTCTGTTCTCTCTTCCTTATGCTACTTCTACCTTGTGATCACCTCACAAGTCCTCACATCTTCACTACTCCTTGTACCTACATACTTGGAATCCACTGCTTGTGTCCTGGCACTTATCCAGAGGGTCATCAGCATCTGATCTCAGCATACCCCTGGAAGTATAGCTGGTATCACTGAGGCACAACACTTCATTTGTTGCCTTCCACTCATTTTGAAGCTTACCTTTGGTTTGCTTTATTCTTTTTATCTACAGCAAGGTCTGTGCCTGTCTCTACCTGGGCCTAGCATAACAAAAGAAGTAGCATATTCTACTTGTGGCTATTGTTGCTATAGTCTGCTCCCACCATTCCACCTAAACAACCCTCACTGTTTGACTCTCTCTGGGGTGAGTCTTGAGCCTCTATCTCAGACCCTCTCAAGTCCACTTCAGAACCTGAGAACCCCTTCCCTCTGGATCGCTCTTCCACACCAGAAGACATGCTTGCGGACATCCTTGTCCCCTCTCAAGAAGAAGTATGAGAAGACCATGACCTTGCTCATGAACTCTCCTCTTCCTTGCAGATTCCCCAAGCTCAGACACCTTCATCTCCTACTCCCATTCAACACCGACCCACATTCACTCTTCTCCAACCCTTCCTATCCACTGTCATGTCTGGCTCCTTCACTTCCACCACTAAACCAACAGAACTTCATCTCAGTGCTCCAGAACACTTCAATGGTGACAGATCCAAGGCTGAGAACTGGCTGGACACAGTTCAGTTCTACCTCTTTGTTAACAGCACAGTCTACAACTCCAACAAGAAGAAGATTGCATTCACTCTTTTGTTTATGACCAAAGGGCCAGCACTGTCATGGGCTGCAATGTACTAGAAGAAGTGCATTTCTGGAATGACCATCACCATGGGAAAGTTTTCCCACTTCACCTCCACATTCCTGAAAGTTTTTCAACAACAGGACATGGTCAACACTGCCATTCATTGGTTGGCAAACACCCAGATGAAGCAGGGAAAGAAAGGTGAATGGATGTCTTCCCTCACTGAATACACCACTGAGTTCCAAAACTGAGTCATCATGGCTAAAATCACTGATGACAACATTCTCATCAGATATTTCGAAACAGGACTTGCATCCTACCTCTCTTGTCACATCCATAACCTGGATATGATTTCCTCTACTATTGCTGAGTGGTATACTAAGGCTGCTCACTTTCAAGGAACTATGGAGTGTGCTCACTCTATAGAACAACAGCAAAAGAATCCTCATGCATTCACCTGGACTTTCATGCCCCCCTCTAACATGTTCAAATCAGAAAAAGATCTGAATGCAATGGATGTTGATGCCATAAAGAAGGGACACCTGACTGAAGCAGGAAGGGCCTTCTGCATCAAGAATAAACTTTGTTTCAGATGCTGGAAACCCAGACATATAAATATGGCCTGCCCAAATTTCCCCACTTCCTCTTCCTCCTCCGCCACCACCAAGGAAACTCCTTGCATCAAGACAGTCTCTGCTGAAGAACCAATGATGAAGATCAAAGAGGTTAGTGATGATGAATCAGATGATGGGGTGGCAAGAGTAGTAGTAAAGAAAGAACAGAAGAAGAAGATGGAAAGGCAGGGTTTTTAAAATGGAGTACCTCCCCTACACAAGGTACTCCCTTATTCTCTTGTGCACCTGTACTTGTATCTGCTTCCAAGAAATCTATGAAGATTGCAATTCAAGTCTTTCCTTCCACTTGTGCCAAGAAAGTTGTAGCCACTTGTGCTCTCATCAACAGCAGAGCACAAATCAATTGCATTGACTGGAACTTCATCAAGAAGAACCAGTTCCCCACCAAGAAGCTCAACAAACCAATTGTCATTCAGAACATCAATCACTCTGAGAACAAGAAGGGCAAGATTACTCGAACTTGTGACCTACTTCTTTGCCTTGAACAGTCCATTCTCCCAGTTTTCTGCTATGTCATCACATGTGGGAAGGAGAACATTATCCTTGGACACCTGTGGCTTCAGGCCACAAACCCTACCATTGACTGGATGGCAAACACACTCACCATTCCAGAATTCCCCTCCAATAATGCTACCTATCGCATCAACTCTGTCCATAAACCACAGTTTGATGGACTCCTTGAAGATATCATCATCCCTCATGATGAACTCTTGGTCTGCTACCTGGACTATGTCACTCCGGAGCAATCCATTAATGACTTGCTCTACAATCACCACTCAAGCAGGATCATAGATTGCTGCTTCTCTTATCTTCCTGAAATCACTGTTGCTTGGCTCATTACATCCACTGAGCTTGCTATTGAAGCCAAAAAGGCCAAACCCAAGATGACTCTTCCTCCTGAATACTCTCAGTTCACATTAGTATTTTCTGATACTCTGAAAACCCTTGACCACCTTTTGCCCTCTTGCCCATATGATCATGAGATCAATCTGAAGGACACATTTGTCCTGAAGATCGGTAAGGTTTACCCCTTATTCTCCCCTGAGCAACAGACCACAGAAGCTTTTCTTGAAGAGAATCTTTGAGCTGGGAAGATTCATCCTTTCAAATCCCCCCAAGCATCATCCTTCTTCTTTGTCAAGAAAAAGGATGGTAAACTCTGCCCCTGTTAAGATTATAGGTATCTTAACAAGCATACCATTCATGATGCCTACCCCCTTCCTCTCATCTCTGATCTTATTGACAAGCTCTGCAATGCTCAGCTTTTCACTAAGTTTGATGTCCACTGGGGCTACAACAATGTATGTATTTGAGACAGACATCAATGGAAAGCTGCCTTTATCACACATAAGGGGCTTTTTGAACCCACAGTGATGTTCTTCAGTCTGAACAATTCACCCACTATTTTCCAGCATTTTATAAACGATTCATTCTGGAATATAATCACTAAAGGATGGCTTGTTATCTACATGGACAACCTCCTTATCTCTTCCCCTGATGCTGACACTCATCAGGAATGCACCACCTGTGTCCTTCAATGGATGACAGAACTTGATCTCCATCTCAAACTGGAGAAATGCACCTTCGCCATTCCCCAAGTTAAATATCTTGGGATGATTATTCATTCTGGTGAGCTTGCCATGGACCCTGTTAAGCTCGCTGGCATTTCCCAGTGGTCTACTTCTTTTAAAGTCAAGGATGTTCATTCTTTCCTTGGCTTTGCTAACTTTTACAGGTGATTCATCCCCAACTACTCCACTATCACCCATCCTCTCCTTGACCTTACCAAGAAATCTATGACTTGGTCTTGGTCCCCCACTGCTCAGAAAGCCTTCAATTCTCTCAAGGCTATCTTTCTTTTCCAGCCAGTCTTGCAAATGCCGGATCTCACCTGCCCATTTGCTATTGCCACTGATGCTTCTGCCTATGCATCTGGTGGTATTCTTCTTCAAACTGACAAGAACAGAGACTGGCATCCCTGTTTCTATCTCTTCCAGACATTCTCTGCTGCTGAGTGGAATTACAACATCTATGATTGCGAACTTCTCACAGTTATCTGCGCTCTCAAAGCCTGGAGGCAATATCTTCTCAGCTCCTCTACTCCCATTTAGGTTTTCACTGACCATAAAAACCTGACTTATTTCAAATCCCCCCAGAAGCTCAACTGCCACCAAGCTTGCTGGCTTCTGGATATTGCTGATTTTGACTTGCAACTTTCACATGTTGCTGGAATCTCCCTTGCTGGGCCAGATACCCTCTCCCATTATCCTGACCTATGTCCTAACACTTCCCAGGATAACCAGGAGATTACTCTCCTTCTGCCTGAACTCTTCATTAACCTTATCAATGCTAACCTCTCTGCCCACATTAAGGAGCATCAACAAGGTGATCCCCTTTGCCTTTCCATCCTGCAGAAACAGGATGCTTTCGCAGATGAGAAATTCCTGTGCTCCTGCACCTCCAATTGGAAGGAAATTGATGGTTTGCTTACTTACTGCAACTGTGTCTTTATCCCTTCCTCTATTAATCTCCATCACACCATCCTTCAATGATGTCATGACCATCCCTCCACTAGCTACCCTGGTTATCTCAAAATCTGCCAACTTGTCTCCACCGAGTTTTGGTGGCCCAGTCTTGCCTCCTTTGTCTGCAACTACATTGCTGGTTGTCCTGTTTGCCAACAAAATAAGGTGAACACTCACCCTTCTTCCCCCGCTCTCTCTCCTATTTACTCCACTGCTACTTGCCCCTTCCAACAGATCTCTTGTGATCTCATTACCGATCTCCTGCTGTCCTCTGACTTTGATGCCTTGCTGGTCATGATTGACCACAGGCTTATGAAGGGGGTAATTCTCTGCCCCACCAAGAAATCCATTACTGCTGAGGGTATTGCCACCCTCTTTTCCCACAAAGTCTATCTTTGATATGGTCTTTATGATAAGATCATCTCTGATTGAGGCCCCCAGTTCACCTTAGCCTTTGCTAAGGAGCTTGGAAAATTCCTTGAGTACAATTTATTCCTTTCCACTGCATATCATTCTCAATCCAATGGTGAAACTAAATGAGTTAACCAGGAAATTGAGATGTATATCTGCATTTACTGTGGCTCCAACCCTACCAGATGGGCCGATTTTATCACCCATGCCAAATTTGTTCACAACTGCCACCCCCACTCTGTTACTGGGCAATCTCCATTCTATCTTATGATAGGATATGAACTCCATGCCCTTTCTTCTATAATTGATGAATCACTGATGCCTGCTGTTGCTGACTGCACTAAGGCACTTCTTGCCACTCGTGATAAAGCACTTGCTGCCCATGATCTAGCCTGCCAAACTATGGTGTCCTGCATCTGTTCCATCTTCTCCCCATTTGCCAAGGGAGATAAGGTGTGGTTAGAAGCCCACAATTTGAAATGGGCTATTGTTTATCCGAAACTCTCTCCCAAATGGGAAGGACCCTTTACCATTATGGAAGTCCTCTCCCCAATTACTTATTACCTTCACCTTCCATCCACATGAAAGATCCATCCCATTTTCCATGTGTCACTGTTATTGCCCTATTGCAAAAATGACATTCATGGAAAGAACTTCCCCACTCCTCCTCTGGACCTTATAGAAGGCGAGGAGGAATATGAATTAGAGTGGATATTAAAACATCAAGGTTCCCCAGGTAACCATCAATTCCTAATCTGTTGGAAAGGATACTCAGCAGAAGACAACTCCTGGGAACCAGAATGAAACCTGAAACATTCAAAGTCTGCTTTGGATAAGTATAAACTCCTCCACCCTCACCACTTTCCCCCATCTGCTCTTCTCCCTCCTTACTTCACCAAGAAACTCCACCACTGCTCAAAACAACAATGATCTTCATCATTGATCAAGGCTTTCATTCTTGCAACATCCCTCTTGATACTCTGCTCCCATCTACATCTCAACTTCCTGCTGTGGAAATCCCTGATGAGCCATTGCTCATATCTTCTCTGTTCTCTCTTACTGATACTTTTTCCTCTCCTCTTTCTGTACTTGCTTCCAAGCTCCCTTCTGAGGACTTTGTAGCCTCACCCCCTGCTATCACCATTGGCCCAGCCATCATCACACCTATCCCTGTTTCTCCTCCTGCCATTGACACTTGGTCCACTGGTATCCTCAGCATTGACCTTCTGCTCTCTGCCCATGCCCTCTGCTAGGGTGCCCCATCCTCCAATTACTCTTATTGGGTTATGACTTTTATCATGGACTTCTGCCTCACTGTCCCCATTGGCTCCCACCTTGATATGTTTTCACTGCTCTGGCTTATTTACCAGATTTACATGCAGCTCCTCCATCTTCCCCTCTTGGCTTCTGCCCTTGCTTGTATCCCTCACATGCGTCTCTCTTGCCCAAGCCCTTATCATGTCTATCCACCATGAGCTTCTCTCCAACATCAAGATCCTTACCTATCAGATGCACATGGGCAAGTTCCTCACTGATCTAGACTGCTATATGCATGAGCTGGCCACTGCCAGAGGATACACCCCTTTCACTCCCTCCACCTCCTCCTCTCCTCTTGATGATGACAAGCTTGCTGTGCTTGAACATGCTGAGGCATGGTGGACTGGCCTTTATGGCAATGGCCATCTTCCTCCCTCTCACCCTTACTTTTGTGAAGTGTGCTTCCACTGCTGCTGCCTGGGCCACATCCATGTCAACTGCCCCTCCTATCAATGTCCCTACTGCCTCCATTGGCACCCAGGACATACTCAAGCTTGCTGCCCAGCTCAGTGCCATGTTATTGACCTGCTTGTCTCCTTCTTCTTTTCCTTCTCATGAGGTTCCTCCTGCACCTCCTCTCGTGGTTCCTCCTGCTCCTTTCGCTGTTTCTGCAGATCTCGCTGCTCTCTGGGCTCTTACCATCACCCTTCTGCAGCTCTGTTACCCCCTCCACCTTCATATCACACCAACATGACTTTCATGATGATGTTATCAACAAGGTTGGCTGGGCCAACATTACCAGCTCCCCCGGCCCCTCTTATGACACCTTTTAGGGTGTCATGAGTCTTCCACCCCTAGCAGGGGGGTAATGTTATGTTTTCCTCTTTTTCTTCTCTCTTTGCTTTTCCTTTTCCTAGCTTCTGCTTTTCTCACACCTTTGGTGCTCTCTTGTTCACTTTTCCACAATAGATTCTGCTCTTCTCATGTTCTAGCCTAGCCTAGATCACTCTTTTGTTATGCCCTTTGCCCAGGCCTTCTATCATTTAATCAGCTGACTCATAATTGTTCCATCTGTTTCCATCTGTTTCCACATGGATATCTTACTCATCATTTGTCAGCATGATTACTTACTTTATCTCCACTTCAACTCTATTAGCTATACTATAAAGTAGTGTACTTTCTGTCCTCTCTTCCTTATGCTACTTCTACCTTGCAATCACCTCACAAGTCCTCATATTTCCACTACTCCTTGTATCTATGTACTTGGAATCCACTGCTTGTGTCCTGGCACTTATCCAGAGGGTCATCAGTGTCTGATCTCAGCACACTCCTGGGAGTATAGCTGGTACCACTGAGGCACAACACTTCATTTGTTGCCTTCCACTCATCTTGAAGCTTACCTTTGGTTTACTTCATCCTCTTTATTTACAGCAAGGTCTGTGCCTGTCCCTACCCAGGCCTAGTGTAACAGTAATCCTTGATGAAAAACCACTCCCCGTCACTCTGGACTATTTCAATCACTTTCTTATGCCTAGATCCAGCCACAGCAGTCTAAGCATCTCCCAGCTGCTTCCCTGGCCTCTTCTTGACAAGTCACTCCAGGATTGCCAATAGGCAATCATTAACCTCTAGTGTTGGTTCTTTACTCCTAGGCAACTCATTTCTGGCCATTAGTCCTAGCCTTTCGAGACTCAATCTCCTAAGCACAACAAGTCTATTAAATCTGTACCCCTTGTCTTCCCAACCTCTGGCACCATCTTCTGGACATTTCCAATCATTACAACCCCCATTGGGTACCTTGTCCTATTTTGGATTTGGGAGCCCCAATACTCTGACCTTTCCACTTGCTTCTGCTCTTTCTGATGCCTCACCATCTCTTTCAATTTCACCCCTTCTACTCAAGCTATCAGACCTCCACAAACCCTACAAAGACTATTGGCTTCACTTTGTCAATGCCTAGCATCATCCCCTGCTAGATGGTTTGTGTTCACTGATTCTAGGACACCACTAACTCACCCACTGTGGTCCATTGACCCTGGGTATTGAGCAGTACCTCATCTGTTCACTGGATAACACATGCCAGCATTCCATGCACCCCTGTAGCTCCATACCACTCTGGTCTCAGCTAACTCTGATCTCAAACCACAGCTCTTGTTGTCATAATCTGGTAGTTATGATGCCATTGCCTAAGTGCATGGTCATCACTGTGTTGCTCTGCTTCTGTAGCAGGCCAGTTTTGTCTGTTGATACACCTACCAGAAAGACCTCTGTCTGCCTCCAACCCCCTCTGAACTTGTAGCATTAGACCATTGTTCTTTGTTACCTGTGGCATCTCTGCCACCTGCTTCCTTATCCTTGCAGCCAAGGTATACCCACCTTGCTGAATAACCAGGCTTCAGGAGCACCACCCCTCTTCCTCTGCTCTCTGCCATGCCCTGTGTTTTGTCTTGCATACCAAAGCCTCTTGCCCCCTCCAGGCATCTTTGTCCTTTTCTGTCTCCTCAGAAGATTCACACTTCTGTTGTGACTGTGCCGCACTTACCATTCCTTTCCTGCTTGTGGTTGGTTGAGTGTTGTTTCAGTTTGCTATGGTTCTCTGCTTGGAATTCTTCTAACTGTTTGGCAGAATTAATCTGCACCTCTCCATTTCTTGCCTGGGAAATCCTTGCTCTTTGGACATGGTTCCTGACAACTCTGTTTCCTGCTCGCAGGTAATTCCTTCTTTCCTGAATGTTGTCTTAGGACCTGTCCTTCTGTTTTCCCTGGGTATTCTTTCCTAGTAAGCCTTCTGCCATTCTGCATCTTCTGAGAATTCTTTTGTTCTGGGTATCCCTTCCTTGGTGATTTTTCTGCTCTTCCTGTGTCCCCTGGGACCTCCCCATTCTTGTGTCCATCCTTTGGTGGGCCTTTTCTTCCGGCCCCCCTCCCATCTTTCCAGATCCTTCTGGACCACTTTCATTTCATGCCTTGCACTGCCCCTGGCACCTTTTCTGGCTGTCTCCTAGTCAATGATGGGATGTTGATCTTGGGGCAGGGATATCATCTAATGACCACACTGGATACTGCTGCTCACACTTAGCAATCTGGTTCCCCTTACACTTGCCTTTTCCTCTGTTCTCTGGTTCCTTCCCAGTCTCTTTCACCACAGTATCCAGGCCATCTGGTCAACTGTCTACCTTCATGCAATGACCAGATGTGCTCTGTGCTGATTGCCCCCTCTGACCACCTTACCACTAGTGCAGTGCCTGACTCCTACCTATATTGACTATACCCAGCCCTGATCATTTCCAGTCATCTCTGGCTCTTCCTGGAGTAGCCCACCTTCTTTCCCTAGTTGCTGCACAAAGACAATGTGCAATTCAACCAGTATACAAATATTTGCTGTGTTTAGGAGGTGAGGCCAGCAAGCTACTCTCAGTGGAACATTCACTCCTCTGGGTCTTCTCTGGCCCCCACTATAATATTCTCTGGCTCTGTTCCAGTCCTGAGTTTGGCCACAAAAACCCTTATTCCCTCTCTGGCCCTCCAACCTCTGTGCCCCTTCTGCTGAGCATCATGATCACTTACATGAATGCCAGACTCTGCCCTGAGGTATTCCTTCTGGTGGCTCTCCTCCATCTGGATCTTGATCAGATCATGAAGGAGCCTGTTCTGCTTTCTTAAGTTCTGATGAATCAGACCACCAATCTCACAGATTGCATTGGCAATCAATCCATCACCTGTCATACCAACTCCTTGAGCTGCCTTGTTAAGGGTAGTGAGGTTCTGGACTCCTTCCACCATTCCAACCCATACTTCACCTCTATCTCTTTGGCTAGAGTTCACTTCCCCTATTCCCATTGAGGTACCAGCCTTGTATGCCTTGACTCTGTGCCTCCTCTTTTCCTGATTCTTGGCCATTATGAGGGCCATCCCATCATCAGAATGGAAAGCAAGCTGGTTATCTGACCAGAAGTAGAGATCTGGGAATTCAGCCATGATAGAGTGGGAAAATGAGTGTCAACTGTTTTCTTGGGACCTTATCTTCCTTGAACCAACTCCACGCTAACCCCAATTCTAACCAAGTACAGAATCTGTTTGCCCTCAATCATCGTGTTTAGTTTCCTTTGAAAATAAACAAACCTCCCTCAACTTTACCCTAGATCTGATCCTTCAGACATTTTTTGGTCGTCATTTGACTATTAGACTCTAGTCTAATTTCTGATTTTCTTTCCAGAAGTTATTTCAAAGCCCTGAAACTCTCCACTTCTACCCTTCATTTCTTTTCAGTTTCCCTGTTCTTATGGCAGAAGCAACCATTTTTGACATTGGGTTTTAACCTTGCCCCTTTGGGAAATTCGGCTATTTCTTCCATCTGTTCTTGGCTGTCCATTTGTCCTCCTTATCGCCCCATAACCACCCAAGGTATCACTTACCTGGTCATGAGATTTCATTTTGACAGATTATTATAATTTGTGGAAACCTTACTTTCTGGACTTACTCTGCATGTTCTCTGAACTTGTTTACTCAAGGCTTGAAGCCTTTACTTCAGAAGTTATGAACCCCTTTTCATATCCTTATTTCTGACTTCCTGGATCATTTCTGAACCCTGACCTCTGTTACAAAGACAACTGGAGTAGCTACTACACTACTCTAGTACCATTATGTCTTCATCGTCATCCCTTTCTGCCCCCTCCTGAATCCCCATCCCAAGCTCCACTACCTCTCCCACCACCTCTTCCTCTTTGCCATTTTCCAGCCTACTCTCCACATCCTCTCTGCCTACCTTTTACATGGGATCGAGGATGTTGACCAGCCACACTAGCAGCCAGTTCTCCCTCCTTATCTCCTGCACCACCCAGTCCCCTACCTCCCATATGGTTGCCGCCAGCAGGTGACAGCCCTCTGTCACCTGCTCAATACTGCCCTCCATTCTCTCTGAGTGAGCCCTTTTTTTGAGCTGCTCCTCCTCTGCATCCTTCTGATGCTGCTTTCACATTAGCTTTTTCTCCCTGGGGTGTTCACACCTTGCCTTGGCCTCTTGACAGGCCAAGCATGACATGGACTTCCCCATGCCCACCTTGCACTCCATTCCTCTATCTGTGCACCTCTGGCATACTGGTGCCTCCTTCATCCTCTGCTTCCCTTTGCCATTGCTGGGCCCCACTTGGGCCTGCACTTGCACCACCTGTGATCATCAGTAGTGCTACTCATGGGATAACAACTGTGGTACATACCTTTTCTTGGGCAGCTGCATCTGCCATCCTCTGGGCCCTCTGGGCCTCCTCAGCCTGCCTTTGGGCAGCCTCCTCCACTGCTTTCCAGGCCTCTTCTGCCCTCCTCCACTCCTCCTCCTTCCTCGCCTTTGCACATCCCTTGTGCTCAGCATATTTGGCATTGCTTAATGCCTTGTCATCATTAGTGCACTCCGTGAGGCGTTTGTTGGCCCAGGCCATGAGATTGTCAAAGAAGGCCATATTGTTGTAATAAAGGAAGGATGAGCTACCATTAAAGTCCCCATTTTTATTCATGAGCGAGCCAAGAAACTCTGCTCTTCCACCCTATTGTAACTAAACAAGGTCACATGCTTGTTGCCTCCACAACCCTCTGTTCTACCCCTGATGTTACCAAAGAGTGCAGTCATGTGCCCATCACCACACTATTGCAGATCACATGTTCATACCCTTCACACCCCAGGCCAATGGCCTTTAAGGATTTAGGCCTAAGAGGGGGGATACTGTCATATCCCAGACCTCCAACCTGAATTTCAACCCCATTCCAATCCAGCTTACAATTGGTCTTCATATCTAGTAAGCCACTCCAGCCCTCTGACTCCCCTCCAGGCAACTTTGGCCCTCCATCACCATTCCAGTCTTTTCCAGCTATGCATGTATACTTCCACCCCTTAGCATTATATGCTCCCCTGGACTTCCGCTCCCACTCTACTTATTCTGCTTCCAGTCTATCTCTGCTCCAGTTAAGTATTATCCTAGTTCCCCTTCATCCGGACTGTCCCAATATAACTCCATTACCATTTCTGGTCAGCTACCATTACCATCATTGTTACTATTCCTGTTCCATTCCTGTTCCTTGCTCTCCCCTGTTTCATCCTGTCACCCTTTAGTTTCAGTCTGACATGATTGAACATGGTCTTCCTGACATCTCCATTTGTTTCCTAGATATCTAGACATCTGCTTTGCTTCTGAG
>JBBPKN010001025.1:0-11947 GCA_038089275.1 Pulveroboletus cf. rosaemariae | reverse complement strand
ATATGCATTATAACAGAGATAGTTGGGGCTAATAACAAGATGGATTCTGAGTACTAGATACAAGGACTAGAGCTATGTGAGAGATTGCAAGGTAAAAGTAGTGTAAGGAGAGAGAAGGTAAAGTATGCTACTTTATAGTATAACAAGTAGAGTTCAAGTAAAGACAACTAAGTAATTATGCTGATATATAATGAGTAAGGTATTCATGTAGAAATGAATGGAAAGATATAGGATGATTATATGTCAGCTGATTGAGAGATAGAATATCTGGGCAAAGGGTATAACAAGAGAGTAGCCTAGACTGGGCTAGAGCATGAGAAGAGCAGAATTCTAAGTAAAAGAGAAACAAGAAAGCATCTGAGATACATGAAGAGTAGAAGCTAGGACAAGGGAATAAAGAGAAATAAAGAGAAAAAGGACAAAAAATAATATTATCCCCCTGCTAGGGATAAAGAACCCACTGAAACCTCAAAAGGCATCATAGGAGGGGACTAGGGAGCTGGTAATGTTAGTCCAGCCAACTTTGCCAATAATATCATCATAGTAATTATTGTTAGTGTAATAATAAGGTGAAGAGGGTGTAAGAGCCTGGGAAGGCCAATGGTATGACCCTTGGGAGCCATAGGAGCTATAGGAGGTGGTGTGGAAGGAGAACTTGAAAAAAGAAACAAGGGGGTCAGTAATATGTTGCTAAGCTGGGCAGTGAGCTTGAATATGATCAGGTTACCAGCATAGACAGTATGGGCATTGATAAGAGGGGCAGTCAATGTGGACATGCCTGAGATAGTGGGAGTGAAAGTATAATTCATGAAAGTAAGGATAGGAGGGGAAAAGGTAGCATTCACTGTATAGATCCATCCACCAGGTCTCAGCTTATTCAAGTGCAGCAAGTTTCTTACCATCAAGAGAGAAAGAGAATGCAAAGGGGGTTGAAGAAATGTATCCACAGGCAGCAGTGAGCTTACACATGTAGCAGTTAAGATCTGTAAGGAATTCCTCAAACTCCAGTTAATAAGCAAGGATTTCAATGGATTCAAGAAGTTCATGATGAATGGAGGTAATAAGGGCCTAAGTGAGGGAGATATGAGCATGGGAAATATGGGCAAGGGTAGCAGCAAGGAGAGAAAGGCAGAGAAGCTGCATGTAAATTTAATAAATGGCCCAAAGGGGCAAGAACATGTCTAGGTGGGATCTGATGGGGACAGCAAGGCAAGAATCCATGATAAAGGTGAGAATGTTGTGTAAACACTCCTGTGTAAAAGCACCAGGGTAAAGGGTGTGTGCAAAGAGGGGAAGGCCAGTGCTAAGAATGCCAGTGCTAAGAATGCCAGTGGAAGTGGTGTTAATGGCAGGAGGTGGAATGGGGATGGGAGCAATAATGGCTGGACCTAGGGTAATAGCAGGGGGTAAGGCTATGAATTCTGGGGAAGAAATATCTCCTAGTAACAAAGTGTGGGGGAAAGTAAAGTAAGAGTCAGAAATAAAACTAGGAAATGACATGAAGGATAAGGAGACTATGGAGGACTCAGCAACAGCTTCCTGTTCAATAGGAAGAACAGAGGTAGTGGCAGTGAGTAACTCTATGGGCATGTTGCACAAGTAAGAGCAGCAGTTGACTGATAAGATTATGTTGATTTTTAAGAATGGTTGGACTTCTTGGTACTAGTGAAAGAAGAGGTGATGGGGGAAAAGTGATGAGGGTAAAGGAGTTTATACTTATCCAAGGTGGACTGAGAATGTTTCAGATTCTGCTTGGGTTCCCATGAGTTATCTTCTGCCAAGTATCCTTTCCAATGGATCAGAAACTGGAAATTGCCAGAAGAGCCATGATGTTTTAATATTCACTCAAGTTTGTACTTCTCCTTATCTTCTATAAGGTCTGGAAGGGGTGCAGGGAAGTTCTTTCCATGGACATTGTCTTTATAATAGAGTAATAACAATAAAGCATGGAAGACTGGGTAAATCTTCCAGGTTATGGGAAGGCAGAGGTAATAGGCAATGGGGGATAGGACTTCCATGATGATAAAGGGTCCTTTTTGTTTGAGTAATAGTTTGGGGTAAATGATAGCCCATTTCAAATTGCAGGCTTTTAATCATACCTTATTTTCCTTGGCAAAAAAGAAGAAGGTGAAGTGAATGCAGGATACCATGGTTTGATATGCAAGGTTATGAGCAGTGAGAGCTTCATCTCATGCTGCAAGAAGTGCCTTAGTATGGTCAGTGATACTAGACATCAAGGATTCCTTTATGATTAAGGAAAGAGTATGCAGTTCATATTCTATTATAAGGTAGAACAGGGATTGGTTGGTAATGGAGTGAGGGCAGCAATTGTGGAAGAATTTGGCATGGGTGATGGAATTAGCCCATCTGGTGGGGTTGAATCCATGATAGATGCAGAGGTAAGTCTCAATTTCCTGATTAACATATTCAGTCTCACCATCAGACTAAGGGTGATATACAGTGAAGAGGGAGAGATTATACTCAAGGAATTTACCAAGCTCCTTAGTAAATGCTGAGACAAATTGGGGGCCATAATCAGAGATGATCTTGTTATATAGTCCAAAGTGAAGAAAGACTTTATGAAAAAACAAGGTGATAATATCTTGTGCTGTTATGGTTTTAATAGTGGGGCAAAGAATTACCCCCTTTATAAGCCCATGATCAACCATGATTAACAGAGCATTGAAGCCAGAGAATAGGGAAAGGTCAGTGATGAGATCAAAGGAGATCTGTTGAAAGAGGTGAGTAGCAGAGAAATGGATAGGTGACAAGGCTGGAGTTAAGGGATAAGTATTTGCCTTATTCTGTTGGCAAATAGGGCACCCAGCAACATAGTTGTGGATATAGGTGGCAAGACCAGGCCATCAAAACTCAGCAGAGATGAGTTGGCAGGTTTTAAGGTCCTGATAACCAGTAGATGGGTAATTGTGACATTGTTGGAGAATGGAATGGAAAAGGATGGCATATTGAGAAATATGGACATAATCATTGTAGATAAGGAGACTGTCAACCTTCTTTCAGTCAGAGGTATAGGAATGAAGGAACTTCTCATCAGAGGAGGTATCTATCTTTTGAAAAAGGGAAAGGTGAAGAAAATCAGTGAAAAGGTGTTTCTTGATATAAGAACAAAGGTTGGCATTGACAAGGTTAACAAAGAGTGAAGAAGGAAGAAGGGTGATCTCCTAATTGTCAGTGGAGGTGTTAAAGCAAAGGTCAGGATGGTAAAAGAGAGCATCAGTAATGTGTGATCTTCACATGAAAGCTTCTTGCTACTACTGATTAGCATGACCCATCCTAATTCTAACTCCATCTTGAGGTACTTTTTCTACCAAGATGAGCTTTTGTGGCTAGTGGCTTTAACTAGGCATAAATGAAGGAAAGAATAAGCCATTCATGACTATAAAGGAACAAGCTCCAGCCAAGCCTTAAGAGAGAATCCCCAAGGATTACCTGTGAAAGCCCAAGACTTAAGTGATAAAAACTAGAGAGCCAGTCCTTTACATTCTTGCCCTTATATATTGCTAAGGATTACTGCTGACTAATACATAAGCTACTAATCAGAGAATGCCCCAAACCCTGGGTATAAATACATGAGGGAAATGCATGGAGTAAAGATTAAGGAATGCCAGCAAAGAGCAGGCATGAATATAAAGGGAAATGAAAGAGAAGGATTTTATGAAATAAAAGTGCAGGGCTAAAGATGCCTGCACTATGAGAATGGCAATCTCTGTCACAGATGAGATTCCATCTTAAGATCTGTTACAAATGCATTTAGAAACCAAATTCAGATTCTGATCTGATCTAAGATGAGATCCATGGAGATTAGAGATAAGGGCAAACTCGGGGAAGATCCTGGGAAGATTTATGTTAGGTGATTAACAGTTACATAACCACTGCTGGGAAAAGAGATAATAAATACTCTTAAAGAATTAGAACCACAGACTAGGGTTAAGCCAAAAAAGGGGTTTCTTGTACACAATCACATGCTGTCACATGACCAGTTCTGGTGCTAAAGTGTCACTTTGTAACAGTCAGGACCAGCAAAATAGGAACCAGTAACATAAGAGAGTTATAGATTAAAGTCAGCAATATTAAGAAGTTAACAGGCTTGCTAATGGTTCAGTTTCTAAGGGGATTTAAAGTAGGTCAGGTTTTTGTGGTCAGTAAAAATCTGAACAGAGAATAAAGAGCCCTGAAAATATTGCCTCCAGGCTTTGAGGGTATAAATAATAGTAAGAAGTTCATGGTTATAGATATCATAGTTCCACTCTGCAATGAAGAAGGTTTGTGATAGGTATGAGCATGGGTACCAATCACCATTAACATCAGTTTGAAGGAGAATGCCTTCTTAAGCATAAGCAGAAGTATCAGTGGCAATAGCAAAAGGGCATGAGAGATCTGGCATTTGCAAGACCAGCTGTGAAAGAAAAATGGCCTTGAGCAAATCAAAGGCCTTCTGGGTGGCTGGGAACCAAGACCAGGCAGTAACCTTCTTAATAAGGTCAAGAAGGGGATGGGCAATGGCAGAGTAATTTGGTATAAACTGCTGATAGAAGTTAGTGAAGCCAAGGAAAAAATGAATATCCTTGACTTTGGAGGGGACCAGCTATTGAGAAATGCTGGCAAGTTTGACAGGGTCCATGGCTAATTCACCAGAATGAATAATTATTCTGAGGTATTCTACCTGGAAAATGGCAAAGGTGTATTTCTCCAGTTTGAAATGGAAATCAAGTTCTGCCATCTGTTGAAGGATGTGGGAAGTTCATTCCTGATAGATATCAGCATCAGGAGAGGAGATAAGGAGGCTGTCCATATAGATGAGAAGCCATTCTTTGGTGATTATGTTCTGGAAGGAATTATTCATAAATTGCTGAAATATAGCTGGTGAGTTATTCAAACTGAAAAACATCACTGTGGGTTCATAAAGCCCCTTATGGGTGATAAAGGTGGCCTTCCATTGATGTCTGTCTTTAATATGGATGTTATTATATCCCCATCTGACATTAAACTTGGTAAAGAGCTTTATATTGTGGAGCTTATCTATGAGATCAGAAATAAGGGGCAAGGGATAGGCATCTCAAATGGTATATTCATTGAGATACCTATAGTCTCGGCAGGAATGGAGTTTGCCATCCTTTTTTTTGATGAAGAAGGGCAAGGCTTGAGAGAAGTTTAATAGTTGAATTTTTTCTGCATGGAGGTTTTCTTCAAGAAAAGCTTCCATGGCCTGTTGTTCTGAAGGGGATAAGGGGTAAACCTTACCTATCTTAGAGACAAATGTGTTCTTAAGATTGATCTCATGATTATAGGAATGAGAGGGTGAAAGATAATCTAAAGTCTTGAGGATATTGGAGAACATCAAAGAGAATCAGGAGTATTCTGAGGGAAGTTTGGTCTTGTGTTTGACCTTCTCAGCCTCTATAGCCAGCTCAGTGAAGGTGGTGAGCCTGGCAACAGTGATTTTGGGGAGATATGAGGAGCAGTGATCTAAGATCCTGCTAAAGTGGTGATTATAGAGCAAATTACTGATAGATTGCTTAGGGGTGACATAGTCCAGGTAGCAGACCAGGAGTTCATCATGAGGAGTGATAATATCATCAAGAAGTCCATCAAACCTTGGTTTATGGATAGAGTTGACACAGTAGATGATTTTCACCAGAGTGGCAGAGTCTGGGATGGTGAGCATGTTAGCCACCCAGTCAACAGTGGGGTTTGTGGCTTTTAGCCACAGGAATCCTAAGATGATGTTCTCCTTTCCACATGCCATGACATGGCAAGAGATAGGGAGAATCAAGTGTTTAATGCAGAGGAGAAGAATGCAAGTTCTAGTGATCTTGCCCTTTTTATTCTCAGAGTAATCCACATTGCAGATGACATTGGATTTCAGGAGTTTCATGATAGGGAGCTGGTGCTTCTTGATGAAGTCCCAGTCAATACAATTGATCTGTGCTCCACTGTCAATGAGGGCACAGGTAGCTACAACTTTTCTTATGCAAGAAGTGGAGAAGATCTATATGGAAAGGCACATAGATTTCCTGGAGAACAATACTAGTATAGGTGCACAAGAAAGGAAGGGAGTACCTTGCATAGGGGAGGTACTCCATTCTAAAAACCTGAACTACTTTTCATTTTCTTTGACTTTCCTTTCTTTGTTTCTACTCTTGTTACCCCATTGTTGATTTCATCATTACTAACCTCCTTAATCTTCATTGTCAGTTCTTCAGCAGAAACTATCTTGACATGAGGGGTTTTTTTGATAGAGGTTGGGGTTAGAGTGATTAATGGGAAAATAGAACATTTGATCATGGAATAACCAGGTTTATGGCAATGAAAATAGAGGCTATTCTTGGTGCAGCATTTTTACTCAGACTCAGTGAGTTTGCCAGGTTATATGGCATCAATGTTCATAACATTAGGATCCTTTTTGGTTTTGGTGAATGTTACTGAAGAAAAGATAGATTAGGCAAAGGCATGGGAATTCTTTTATTATTGTTCAATAAATTGAGCACATTTTATAGTCCTGTGAAAGTGTGTGGCTTTGAAATACCACTTATTAATGGTGATGGAAATCATATCCAGGTTATGGATTTAATAGGCTAGGTTTGGGATAAGATCTATTTCATAATAATCAATTAAGACATTTTGTTTAGTAATTTTCATAGTGATCATGTGATTCTGGAACTCAGCAGTATACTTGGCCAGAGATGGTATTACAAATGACAAGTTCAGAAGCACAAGAGTCATGTGACAAAGCATGTGATCATGAGAAGCCTATGCCATACAAGAAATAACCCTAGAATATGGTTAAGTTGTTATTCAGAGTTTCTTTATCTTGATTTGGATTATGCTTATGGTTGAATCTAGTATCTCAGATGACAGATGTATCTTCCAATAGTATCTCCAATAAATCTGATCTTGATCTAAATAAGGATCAGATACAATCATGGCAGATCTCTAGATAAAATCTTCTTGGCCTTATGGCTGGGAGTATGGTTTAATCTCCACTCACCCTGAATTCTGACACTTCCATTCTATACAGTATCTTTATACATTCCTTCTTCACATGATTTATTGGTCATATTCTTGATCAGCACACCCTATGCCCACTTACTATATTTAGTGTTACCCTATGCCCCAGGGATGGTCCATGCACTTCTAGAATAGATATAAATACTCAGTGAGATACAGTACTTAGCCCTTAGCTTTGACCACTTTGTTATCATACCAACAACATATCTAGTTAGTTCTTTTAATACAAGGGCTTTCTCTGGCAACATTTTGCAATGGCTTCTTAAAACTTGCTACCCTGAGTATACATTATCTTTATCCCTCTATTTAATCTAAATCTGACAATAAAACTGCTCATACCCTCTTAAGGCAGACTAGTTAGGGTTAGAAAGAGTCATACAACATCCAATACTGGAACAGATGGGGTTTATTCTCCCTTCTTTCCCTGTTCCATCTGTGTGTTTGCAAGCCAGTGAATGGCTGCATTTGCAGTGTCCTGTTGTTGGAAAACTTTTAAAAAAGCAGCAGTAAAGTGGGAAAGCTTTCCCATGGTAATGATGATGCTGGAGATGCATTGCTTTCAGTAGGTGGTGGCCCAAGACTGAGCAGATCCCTTGGTCATAAACAAGAGAGCATATGTGATCTTCTTCTTATTGAAGTTATAAACTGCTATATTGACAAAGAGATAGAACTGGATAGTATTTAATAAGATCTCAGCCTTAGATCAGTTGCCATCAAAGTGCTCAAGAGCACTAAGGCAAAGTTCAGTAGGTTTCATGGAGAAGGAGGAGCCTAATACAGTAGAAACAATGGGAGAGGGTCTGTGAAGTTAGAAAGTAGGGCATTGATAGACTGGAGTAGAAAAGAGTGGTGTTAGGACATGAGGAATCTGCAGTGAAGAGGAGAGTTCTGTTATGAATAAACAGTTCACTAGCAGAAGAGTCATGTAACAAAACATATGATTATGAGACTTCTATGCCAAATATGGAATAATCCTAGGATATGGTTGAGTTGTTTCTTCAGAGCTTTTCCTTGGATTAAAGGCACAGCTTATGATTGGATCTAGTATCTCAGATGACAAATGCACTTCCCAATTACATCTCCAATAAATCTGATCTTGATCCAGATAAGGGTCAGATGCAATCATGGCAGATCTCTAGATGAAATCTCCTTGGCCTTATAATTGAGGGCATGTTCTAATCTCTGCTTATCCTGAGACCCTTACCTTTCATTTCACATAGCCTTTTCATATACATCTCTACTGCATGGCCTATTGGTTATACTCTCAGTTAGCATGCCCTATGCCCAGTTTTCTATTTAGTCATTACTCTATGTCCCAGGAATGGTCTGTGCACTTCTAGACAAGGTATAAATACTTAGTGAGATATAGTACATAGTTTTTAGCTTTGACCACTTTGTTCTCATACCATCACTAGTCCTAGTTAGTCCTGTCAATACAAGAGCTTTCTTTGGCAACATTATGCTATGGCTTCTTAGGTCCTGCTACTCTGAGTATACACCATCCTCTATCCATCTATTCAATCTGAGTCTGTACATCAAAACCACTTATACCCTCTCAAGGCAGACAGTTAGGGTTAGAAAGAGTCATATAATGTCCAATACCATAACAAGTTCATGTGTAAGATCATAATCTTCCATTAGTTCTTTCTGTGAGAGAACAAGAATATTCTGAAAAGTGTTTTCAGAAGTCAATGGGCAATCTGGGGAGGATGAGGATTCCTGTTTCACTTTAGATTCTTTGGCAGGTGCAGATCTGGGTTTTTCCCAGAGCAAGTTAAGCAGCAAAGGCAATGTGGGAATATGGGAGCAGACTACAGCAATGGCAGCCACAAGTAGAGATGCTACTTCTTTTGTTACACTAGGCCCAGATAAAGACTAGAGTAAACCTTACTGGGCAAGGAATGAGTAAAGACTTTACAAATATATAAGTCTTAGGGACAAGTGAGATGGCACAAACCAAAGTGGTGCCTGGGCTTTCTTGGAAGATCTGAAGTCAGACACTGGAATGACTTATTGAACCAGAGACAGCTGGGGCTGATAACAAGATGGTGTTATAGTTCACCTTTTTCAATTTTTAATCATATAACTTATCTTATCTTTCCACATGGTTATCTAATCTCTTATCTTATCTAGGCATGTGATGGGTCACATGACTGGTCTAAATCCAGGACATAGGATTAGCCTTATGTCTTCAGCCTGTTCTTTATTTGTGTTCTTTCATTTCAGATACTTTACTCCTTTTTAGCCATTGGCTATTCTCATGAGTGCTTCTCTTTTTTTTGATGGTGCCTCAGAGTCTGTGGGAATATTCCCATCAGGATCTTGGTCCATGCACTCTTCTGTACCATATAAATACTATAGCCTTAGAACAACTCAAGCCCCAGTCTTGAGCACTTGTATCATCTAGTATAGTATTCACTCATATACTTTTGCTTTACTCTCATCCATATTGACACCATAAGCCCTTGATTAGAGTTAACCACTCCATTGTACATTGTCCAACATTGCTATCACAACACTTGCTCAAGACTACTTTACTAGTCAAGGGCACATACTGCACAAGGAAATCATATGAAGAAAGAATATTTGTGGAGATACAAAGAGAAGTTGAAAGATTTTATTTTTGAAGCAGTTCTAGGTTTTGAGGATGACAAATTCAGAAGACAGTTATTCCAAAGAAGGTTTAATGAATTTGACAAACAGACTAGAAAGGATTTTGTGGCTAAAAGAGGTAGAGATTGGAAAGTAGCTGTTTCAGACTGTCTTTATTCACTTTACCCTTCTCACACTTTAAAAACCATTTCTTGTATCTCACAGCTAGTTACTCAAGCTGTTGAACTTTGATCTCTATATGTTCTCATCCAACAAGCCCAAGTTAACAGAGCTTAGCTCAATCTTATCCCAGCAACCCCAGAACCCTGACCCAGTACCTCAGCTGAGGTATACTCCAACCCTCTACTTCAGATCCCAGAGATAATCCCAGCTATTGATCTCTATTTCAAGTGGGACAACTATGAGTACTGTTACAAGCATATAGCTTGCTAGTAGAAGAGTCACATGACAAGCACATGACCATGAGACTTCTATGCCAGATTGAGTTAAACTCTAGGCTATGGTTAGTTTTATTCAGAGTATAAGAGTTAGCACAGGATTAGTCAGCAGATCTTAGATGATGGTATCTCCCAATCTAATCTAGATGACATCTGATCTTGGATCTTAGATCTGGATCTAGATTAATGAATCTGATCTGTGGCAGAGATCCAGATGAGATCTCCTTGGCCTTAAGGCTAAGGTACTGTCTTTATATCTGTTAACCCTGCAGTCTTCCTTTTTATTCTATTACTTCTCTTCCATTTAGACCCTTGATATACATGGCCACTTAGTCATATCCTCTACCCTCACCCTATGCCCAGTTTCCATATTAGTATTTATCTCAGACACACTTGGTGATCCATGCATCACCCTAGATAGTATAAATTGGCCATTTATGTAGCTCTTAGCTCCCAGCTTTGAGCACTTGTTTGTTTAGCCATCTAGGCATCTCAATAGACAAGCTAGTGTTTGGACTTTGCTCCTCAGGCCTAGCTACCCTAAGTACTTCCCTCCTTTTAAGTCCTGCACTACATCTAGGGTCAGGCATATACCATCTTATTCTCTTATTCTTTATATCAACACCAACATTGACATTAGCATAACTTCAAGGTCCACATCAGGTTAAGGTTTATAGCTCATCTGCACAGTGTGCCATATTGCCACTGTAACAAGTATGAATACTGGTGATATGATGAAGCTCTTGGTAGAAGAACTTACCAAGATGGGTGGGTCAAAGAATATTTCTGATCCAGGGAAGTGGACCAGAGATAAGAAAAAGTGAAGGAAGTGATATGTCTTCCTCTTAGTATGGGTAGACAAGCAGAGATGGTGGAACATCTGAGAGTTGACTGCAGCTGTTTTATCCAGATTAAAGAAAAGAGTGAAAGGCTTTACCCAAATTACTCTAGAGAGATTCAGAGACACAGAGACCAAATATAGATTGAATGCAGAAGGGGCAAGAGAGATGATGGGGCTAGCAGCTTAGCCTGATTTTACAGAAATAACCATTGAGCTGCACAATTACTTTCACATTAATGAGCTAATGCAAGAAGCCCTAAAGATGCTAGAAGAGCTCAAGCACACTTTGTCAATCAATGAATATCTGCAGGATTTTGAGGTGTTAAGGAGAGATGCAGAGATAAGTGATAACCATGCTTTGAAGCTTATGAGGGAGCAGGTTCAATATAGGGTCTATCAACAGGCCTATATGCAAGGTATAAAAAAGGATTATATCCTCTTTCAAGAACAGTGTAGAATAATCAGAAGAGTCTTTGAAAGAATGGTGATAGAATGAGCAGCTCCTTGATTTACTCCCAGGTACTCTCCACCATAATATCCACCTAACAATTTTCAACCATGATATCCTCCTCCTTGGCCTAACCAACTGAGATTCACAGCCATTGGGATGCAACCAGGAAGGGGAGCACCAATGAAGATTGACAGGCAGGCTGCTGCACAAGTGCAGACCTACTACAAGTGTGAGAAGCTGGGGCATTTGACAAGGGACTGTAGAAGGCAGTTTAATCCCACAGCACCTTCACCCTCAAACAATTTTGGGAAAGGTCTGCAGCAGCCTAACCCTCAGCAGCAATAAACACAAGGGACCTCTCAAGGTCAATATGTTTAACCAGTTTGTTTTTCTGATTTCTCTTCTTCTGATGCCAATGGCTGGCAATTGGCAGAACTGGTTTCTATCAGACCAGTTTACAACATGGCTAATGCAGCCAGATTTCAAGAGATTCCCATGGCTTCTTGAAAATCTATGAAAGAGGCATGTGCATATTTCCAGGATGTGTTTGAGTCAGAAAGAAAGCAAAAAGAGGTG
>JBBPKN010001024.1:0-22886 GCA_038089275.1 Pulveroboletus cf. rosaemariae | reverse complement strand
TGCTCCTTTTTAGTCATTGGCTATTCTCACAAGTGCTTCTTTTCCATTTGATGGTGCCTCAGGGTCTGTGGGAATTTTCCCATCAGGGTCTTGGTCTGTGCACCACTCTGTACTGTATAAATACTGTATCCTTAAAATGTCTCAAGCCCTAGTCTTGAGCACTTGTATTTTTACTGCAGGTGGCCTCACTAGTGGCTCCTTTTCTATATCATCTATCATCTATCACTTTGCCCTTGTTTGGGTGTGTTTTGTCTCATCATTTATCAACCAACATCAACAATGCAACACAGACCTTCTCTGCTACTGAGTGAAATTATGACATTTATAATTGCAAACTCCTTGCAGTCATTTACACACTAAAAGCTTGGAGACAATACCTTCTCAGCTCCTCTACTCCTGTTCAGGTTTTCACTGATCATAAAAACCTGATCTATTTTAAATCCCCTCAGAAGCTTAATCAATGACAAGCTCACTGGCTTCTCAACATTATTGACTTCGACCTGCAACTCTCCCATGTTGCTGGTACCTCTCTTGCTGGGCCTGATGCCCTCTCTTGCCACCCTGATCTTTGTCCTGATACTTCTCAGAATAATCAGGAAGTTACCCTTCTTCTCTCCAAACTCTTCATCAACCTTATTGATGCTAACCTTTCTGCCCATATTAAGGAACATCAACAAGGTGACCCCCTTCACCTCTCCATCCTGCAAAAACAGGATGCCTCTGCAGATGAGAAATTCCTGTGCTCCCACACCTTTGATTGGAAGGAAATTGATGGTTTGCTCACCTACTGCAATCATGTCTTCATCCCTTCCTCCATTAACCTCCATTATGCCATTCTTCAATGTTGTTATAATCATCCCTCCACCAGCCACCCTGGTTATTTGAAGACCCAACAACTTGTCTCTGCTGAGTTTTGGTGGCCTGGTCTTGCCACTTTTGTCTGCAACTATGTTGCCAGCTGTCCTGTTTGCCAACAGAACAAGGTGAATACCCAATCCTTCTACTCCTGCTCTTCTCCCATCTGCTCCACTGCCACTTGCCCCTTCCAACAGATCTCCTGTAATCTAATCACTGATCTTCCTCCATTCTCTGACTTCAATGCCTTACTGGTCATGGTTGACCATGGGCTTATAAAGGGGGTAATTCTTTGCCCCACTAAGAAATCCATTACCACTGAGGGCATTGCCACCCTCTTTTTCCACAAAGTTTACCTCTACTATGGTCTTTATGACAAGATCATTTCTGACCAAGGCCCACAGTTTGCCTCCACCTTTGCTAAGGAGCTTGGGAAACTCCTTGAGTATAATCTCTTCCTCTTCACTGTGTACCATCCTTAATCTGACAGTGAAACCAAATAAGTAAACCAGGAGATTGAGACATACATTCATATCTACTGTGGCTCCAACCCCACTGGATGGGCTGATTCTATTACCCATGCTAAATTTGTCCACAACCATCACCCCCACTCCATCACTGGGCAATCCTATTATAGTCCGCATTTTTCATTTTTCAATCACGTGACTTTATCTTATCTTTACATGTGGTTATCTAATCTTTTATCTTATTAGGTCACATGACAGGTCACATGACAGGTCTAGGCCCAGGGCATAGGGTTAGCCTCATGTCTTCAGACCACTTTTCATTTTCATCTTCTTCCATTTTAGAAGCCTTGATTCCTTTTAGCCGATTGGCTATTCTCATGAGTGCTTCTCTTCCATTTGATGGTGCCTTAGGGTCTGTGGGAATTTTCCCATCAGGGTCTTGGTCCATGCACCATTCTGTACTGTATAAATACTGTAGCTCTAGCATGTCTCAAGTCCCAGTTTTGAGCACTTGTAACATTTAGTACAGTATTCACTCATATAACCTTTTGCTTTACTCTCACTCTATCAAAACCGACACTGAAGCCCTTCATTAGGGTTAGAATGCTCACCTTGTACATTGTCCAGCATTGCTCATAACAAATTCCTGTTCTATCTTATAATGGGATATGAACCCCATGCTCTTCCCTCTATTATTAATAAATCACTAATGCCTGCTGTTGCTGACCACACTAAGGCACTTCTTGCTGCTTGCAATGAAGTACTCACCACACATGATTTAGCCTGCCAAACCATGGCATCCCATATCTGCTCCACCTTCTCCCTATTCACCAAAGGAGATAAGATGTGGTTAGAAGCCTGCAATTTGAAATGGGCTGTCATTTACCCAAAACTCTCTCCAAAATGAGAAGGACCCTTTACCATCACAGAAGTCCTTTTCCTGATTACTTATCGCCTCCACCTTCCATCCACATGGAAGATCCACCCTATGTTCCATGCATCACTGTTATCACCCTATTGTAAAAATAATGTTCATGGAAAGAACTTCCCTGCTCCACCCCTGGATCTTATAGAAGGTGAGGAGGAATATGAATTAGAGCAGATATTAAAACATCAAGGTTCCCTGGGTAACTGCCAGTTTCTGATCTAATGAAAAGGGTACTCAGCAGAAGATGACTTCTGGGAATCAGAACAGAACTTGAAATGTTCCCAGTCTGCTTTGAAGGAGTATAAACTCCTCCACCCTCACCACTTTCCCTTATCTGCTCCTCTTCCTCCTCACTATACCAAAAAACCCACTTGTCATTCCAAGTAACACCAATGACCTTCACTGTTGACCAAGGCTTTTATTCTTGCAACATATCCCTCAACACCCCACCAGTGTTCACATCACAGCTTCCCACTGAGGGAGCTCCTGTTGAGCCTTCCCTTATCTCTTCTCCATTCTCTTTAACAGACACTCAATTTTCGTCTTCCCTTTTTGTGCTCATGTCCAAGCTTCCTTCTGAGGACTTTGTAGTCTCACTTCCTGCTATCACTATTGGCCCAGCCATCATTGCTCCTATTCCTGTTCCCCCTCCTGCCATCAACACCATGTCTGCTAGTATTCTCAGCATTGATCTACCTCTTTCCACCCATACTCTTCATTGCAGTGCCCCATCTCCTAATTATGCCCACCACATCATGACTTTTATCATGGACTCTTGTCTTGCCATTCCCATCAGCTTGCACCTTGATATGTTCTCTCCCCTCTAGCTCATCTATCAGATTTACATGCAGCTCCTTTATTTTCCCCTCCTGGCCTCTGTTATGCTAGGCCCAGGTAGGGACAGGCATAGACCTTGCTGTGAATGAAGTGGATGAAGCAAACCAAAGGTAAGCTTCAAGATAAGTGAAAGGCAACAAATGAAGGGTTATGTCTTAGTGGTACCAGCTACACTCCCAGGGGTGTGCTGAGATCAGATGCTGATGATCCTCTGGTTAAGTGCCAGGATACAAGCAATGGATTCCAAGTACATAGGTACAAGAACAAGTGGAGATGCAAAGACTGTGAGGTGGTCACAAGATAGAAGTAGTGTGAGAAAAGAGGGGACAGGAAGTACACTACTTTATAGTACAGTTAATAAGGTTGATGTGGAGATGAAATGAGTAATCACACTAATGAATGATGAGTAAAGTATCTGTGTGGAAACAGATGGAAAGAGATAGAATGATTATGAGTCAGCTGATTGAAAGATAGAAGGCCCAGGCAAAGGGCATAACAAGAGAGCAGTCTAGGCAAGGCTAGAGTGTGAGAAGAGAGGAAACTATAGTGAAACATGAACAAGGAAGCACCCAAGGTATGAGAAGAGCAGAAGCTATGATGAGAGGAAAGAGAAAAAGGAGAAAAAAAAGAGGAAATGTAACATTACCCCCCTGCTAGAGATGGAAGACTCATGATATCTCAAAAGGCATCATAGAAGGGTCTGGGGGAGCTGGTGATGTTGGCCCAGCCAACCTCATCAATGACATCATCATAGAAGTTATCATTGGTGTGATAAGAAGGAGAAGGGGGTAACAAAGCCATGGGAGGGCAGTGGTAGGAACCCTGGGAGTGGCAAGATCTGTGTGAGTGGTGGGAGGAGTGGGATAAACTGCAGGACAAGGTGCAGGAGGAACCACAGGAGAAGAAGAAGGAGGAGGAGACAAGGGGTTCAGTAACATGGTGCTGAGCAGGGCAATGAGCCTGGATATGTCTGGGGTGCCAACAGAGACAGTAGGGGCATTGATAGGATGGGAAGTTAATGTGAATGTGCCCCAGACAGTGGCAGTGGAAACAGGCCTTGCAAAAGCGAGAGTGAGAGGGAGAAAGGTAACCATTGCTGTGGAGGCTGGTTCACCAGACTTCAGCTCATTCAAGAGCAGCAAGCTCATTATCATTGAGAGGAGAGAAGGATGCAGAAGGAGTGGTAGGGATATAGCCCCTGGCAGCAGCTAACTCACTCATGTATCGGTCTAAATTCATGAGGAATTTGCCCATTTCCATCTGATAGGCAAGGATTTTGATATTAGACAAGAGCTTACAATGAATAGAGGTAATGAGAGCCTGTGTGAGAGAGACATGGGTGTGAGGGATATGGGCAAGGGTGAAAGCCAAGAGGGGAAGATGGAGGAGCTGCATATAGATCTGATAGATGAGCCAAAGTGGTGAGAACATGTCAAGGTGGGACCTGATAGGGACTGTGAGGCATGAGTCCATGATGTAGGTCATGACCTGGTGTGAGTAGTTGGGGGATGGGGTGCCCTGATGAAGAGCATGGGTGGAAAGCAGGAGATCAACACTGAGAATTCCAGCAGACTGAGTATTGATGGCAGGAGAAGGGACAGGGATAGGAGCGACAATGGCTGGGCTGATAGTGATAGCAGGGGGTGAGGCTATGAAGTCCTCAAAAGGATGCTCAGATGTGAGCACAGAAAGAGGAGAAGAAAATTAAGTAGTTGATAAAGAGGACAGGGAAGAGATAATGGAAGGCTCAGCAGGAACTCCCTTGGTGGAGAGTTGTGACATGGACACTGGTGGAGTGTTGAGAGGTATGTTGCAGGAATGAAAGCCTTGGTCAATGGTGAAGGCCATTGCAATTATTGGGAGCAGTGATTGGTTTTCTTGGTGAGATGAGGAGGAAGAGGAGTGGATGAGGGGAAGTGGCAAGGGTGAAGGAGTTTATACTCATTCAGAGCAGACTGGGAACATTTTAAGTTCTGTTTTGATTCCCAGGAGTTGTCTTCTGCTAAGTACCCTTTCCAGTGGATCAGGAACTGATGGTTCTCCAGAGAACCTCGGTGTTTTAATATCTGCTCCAATTCATATTCCTCCTCACCTTCTATAAGGTCTAGGGGAGGAGCAGGGAAGTTCTTTCTGTGAACATCATTTTTGTAATAGGGCAATAACAGTAACACATGGAAAACAGGGTGAATCTTCCATGTGGATGGAAGGCAGAGGCAATAAGTGATTGGGAAAAGGACTTCTGTGATGGTAAAGGGTCCTTCCCATTTGGGAGAGAGTTTCAGGTGAATGATAGCCTGTTTCAAATTGCAGGCTTCTAACCACACTTTTTCTCCTTTGGTAAATGGGAAAAAGATGGAGTAGATGTGGGATGCCATGGTTTGGCAAGCTAAATCATGTGCAGCAAGTGCTTCATCATGAGCAGCAAGGAGTGCCTTAGTGTGGTCAGCAACAGCAGGCATCAGTGATTCATCAATGATAGAGGAAAGGGCATGGGGTTTATATCCCATCATGAGATAGAATAGGGATTGCCCTGTGATGGAGTGAGGGTGGTGATTGTGGACAAATTTGGCATGGGTAATGGAGTCAGCCCATCCAGTGGGGTTGGAGCCATAGTAGATGTGGATGTATATTTCAATCTCCTAATTAACTTGTTCAGTTTCACCATCAGATTGAGAATGGTATGCAGTAAAGAGGGAGAGATTGTACTCAAGGAGTTTTCCAAGCTCCTTGGCAAAGGCAAAGGCAAACTGAGGATCTCAATTGGAGATAATCTTGTTGTAGAGACCATATTGGAGGTAAACTTTGTGGAAAAAGAGGGTGGCAATGCCCTTAGTAGTAATGAATTTCTTAGTGGGGTAGAGAATTACCCCCTTTGTAAGCCTGTGGTTGACCACAACCAGTAAGGCATCAAAGTCAGAGGAGGGAGGTAGATTGGTAATGAGATCACAAGAGATTTGTTGGAAGGGGTGAGTGGTAGTGGAGCAGATGGGAGACAGAGCAGGGTGAGAAGGGTGAGTGTTTGCCTTATTCTGTTGGCAAATAGGGCAACTGGCCATGTAGTTGCAAACAAAGGAGGTGAGACTGGGCCACCAGAACTTAGCAGAGATGAGCTGTCAGGTTTTGAGATAACCAGGATGGCCAGCAGAGGGGTGGTCATGATATTGTTGAAGGATGGCACAATGGAGGTCAATGGAGGAGGGAATAAAAATGCAGTTACAGTAAGTGAGTAATCCATCAATTTCCTTCCAATTGGAGGTGTGGGAGCACAGAAATTTCTCATCTGCAGAGGCATCCTGTTTTTGCAGGATAGAGAGGCAGAGAGGGTCACCTTGTTGATGCTCCTTAATGTGGGTGGAGAGGTTAGCATCAATAAGGTTGACAAAGAGTTTGGGGGGAAGAAGGGTGACTTCCTGATTATCCTGGGAAGTATCAGGACAAAGATCAGGGCAGTGAGAGTGGGCATCAGGCCCAGTGAGAGAGGTACCAGCAACATGTGAAAGTTGCAGATTGAAGTTAGCAATGTCAAGAAGCCAGTGAGCTTGTCATCAGTTAAGCTTTTGAGGGGACTTAAAATAGATCAGGTTTTTGTGATCAGTGAAAACCTAAATAGGAGTGGAAGAAACAAGAAGGTATTGCCTCCAGGCTTTCAAAGCATGAATGACCACAAGGAGTTCATGATTATAGATATCATAGTTCCGCTCAGCAGCAGAAAATGTCTGGAAGAGGTAAGAACAGGGGTGCCAATCCCCATTCCCATCAGTTTGAAGAAGGATACCACCAGATGCATAAGCAGAAGCATCAGTGGCAATGGCAAATGGACAAGCAAGATCCAGCATCTGCAATACCAGTTGAAAAAGGAAAATAGCCTTGAGAGAATTGAAGGCTTTTTGAGCAGCAGAAGACCAAGACCATGCCATAGATTTCTTGGTGAGATTGAGGAGAGGATGGGTGATAGTGGAGTAGTTGGGGATAAATCACCTGTAGAAGTTAGCAAAGCCAAGGAAGGAATGGACATCCTTGACTTTGGAAGGAGTGGGCCACTGGGAAATACCAGTGAGTTTAATGGGATCCATGGCAAGCTTGCCAGGACGAATAATTATCCCAAGATATTCAACTTGGGGAACAGTGAAAGTGCATTTCTCCAGTTTGAGGTGGAGATCAAGTTCTGTCATCTGTTGGAGGACATGGGCAGTGCATTCCTGATGGGTGTTAGTATCAGGGGAGGAAATGAGAAGGTTGTCCATATAGATGATGAGCCATCCTTCAGCAATCATATCCTGGAACAAATTGTTCATGAAACACTAGAAAGTAGCAGGTGAGTTGTTTAAACCAAAGAATATCACCATGGGTTCAAAGAGCCCCTTATGTGTGATGAAGGCAGCCTTCCATTGATGTCCATTATGAATACAGATGTTATTGTAGCCCCAATGGACATCAAACTTAGTGAAAAGCTGAGTGTCACAGAGCTTGTTGATAAGGTCAGAGATGAGGGGAAGTGGATATGCATTGTGAATGGTATGCTTGTTAAGATACCTGTAATCCTGACAGGGGCAGAGTTTACCATCCTTTTTCTTGACAAAGAAGAAGAACAAAGCTTGAGGGGATTTGAAGGGACAAATCTTCCCAGCCTGAAGGTTCTCTTCAAGGAATGCTTCTGTGGCCTGTCACTTGGGGAAGGATAAGGGGTAAACCTTACCTATCTTTGGGACAAACATGTCCTTCAGATTGATCTCATGATCATAGGGGCAAGAGGGCAGAAGATAATCTAGGGTTTTTGGAGTATCAGAGAATACTGACAAGAACTGAGAGTATTTAGGGGGAAGGATTGTCTTTGGTTTGGCCTTTTCAGCCTCAATGGTGAGCTCAGTGGATGTGGTGAGCCAAGTGACAGTGATCTTGGGGAGATAAGAAGAGCAGTGATCTAGAATCCTGCTAGAGTGGCAGTTATAGAGCAAGTTGTTGATTAACTGCTCTGGGGTAACATAGTCCAGATAGCAGACCAAGAGTTCATCATGTGGGATGATGATATCTTCAAGGAGTCCATCAAACCAAGGTTTGTGGACAGAGTTGATGCAATAGGTGACATCATCAGAAGGGGGGTCTGGAATGGTGAGCATGTTTGCCATCCAGTCAATAGTGGGGTTTGTGGCTCAAAGCCACAGGTGTCCTAGGATGATGTTCTCCTTCCCATATGCAATGACATAGCAGGAAACTGGGAGAACAGATTGTTTGAAGCAAAGAAGAAGGTTGCAAGTTCAAGTAATCTTGCCCTTTTTGTTTTCAGAGTGGTTGATGTTCTGAATGACAATTGATTCATTGAGTTTCTTAGTGGGAAACTGGTTCTTCTTGATGAAGTCCCAGTCAATACAGTTGATTTGTGCTCCGCTGTCAATGAGAGCACAAGTAGCTATGACTTTCTTGGCAAGAGTGAAAGAGGAAACTTGAATTGCAATCTTCATAGATTTCTTGGAAGCAGATATAAGTACAGGTGCACAAGAGAAGGAGGGAGTACCTTGCATAGGGGAGGTACACCATTTTAAAAACCCTGCTTTTCCATCTTCTTCTTCCATTCTTTCTTCACCACTACTCTCACCACCCCATTATTGGATTCATCATCACTAACCTCCTCAATCTTTGTTGTTGGTTCTTCAGCAGATACTGTCTTGATGTGAGAGGAGTCCTTGGTGGTGGTAGAAGAGGAAGAAGCAGGGAAATTTGGGCAGGCAGTGTTAATATGACCAGGTTTCTGGCATCTGAAACAGAGTTTATTTTTGATGCAGAAAGCCCTACCTGCCTCAGTTAGGCAACCTTTCCTTACAGCATCAACATCCATAGCATTCGGATCTTTTTCTAGCTTGGATATAGTGGAGGGGGCTGTGGAAGTTCAGGTAAATGTGTGAGGATTCTTTTGTCATTGTTCTATAAAGCAGGCTTGCTTCATAGTTCCTTGAAAGTGAGTGGCTTTAGTATACCACTCAGCAATAGTGGAGGGAATCATATCCAGATTATGAATGCAATGAGAGAGGTAGGATGCAAGTCCTGTTTCAAAGTAACTGATAAGGACATTGTCATCAGTGATTTTGGCAGTGACGACTTGGTTCTGGAACTCAGTGGTGTATTTGGCAAGGGAAGATATCCATTCACCTTTCTTTTCCTGCTTCATTTGTGTGTTAGCCAACCAATGAATGGCAGCATTAACCATGTCCTGTTGTTGGAAGACTTTCAGGAATGTGGAGGTGAAATGGGAAAACTTTCCCATGGTGATGGTTGTTCTGAAGATGCATTTCTTCTGGTATGTTGCAGCTCATGACAGTGCTGGCCCTTTGGTCATAAATGAAAGGGCAAATGCAATCTTCTTCTCATCAGAGTCATAGACTGTGCTGTTGACAAAGAGGTAGAACTGGACTGTGTCCAGCCAGTTCTCAGCCTTGAATTGGTCACCATCAAAGTGCTCAGGGGCACTGAGATGAAGTTCTGTAGGCTTGGTGGTGGAGGTGAAGGAGCCAGACATGATGACAGGTGGGGAGGGTCAGGGAAGGGTAAATGCAGGTCAGCATTAGACAGGAGTAGGAGATGGTGGTATCTGGGCTCAAGGAATCTGCAAGGAGGACAAAAGTTCATGAGTGAGGTCATGGTCTTCTTGTACTTCTTCTTGGGAGGGAATGAGAATGTCCACAAGTGCATCTTCTGGTGTGAAAGGGTGATCCAGAGAAGAGGGGTTCTCAGGTTCTGAAGTGGACTTGAGAGGGTCTGAGGTAGAGACATGAGGCTCACTCCAGAGGGAATCAAACAGCGAAGGTTGTTTGGGCAGAATGGTGGGAGTAAACCATAGTAATAATAGCCGCAAGTAGAATACACTACTTCTTTTGTTACACTAGGCCCGGATAGGGACAGGCATAGACCTTGCTGTGGATTAAGTGGATGAAGCAAACCAAAGGTAAGCTTTAAGATAAGTGGAAGATGACAAATGAAGGATTGTACCTTAGTGGTACCAGCTACACTCCCAGGGGTGTGCTGAGATCAGATGCTGATGATCCTCTGGTTAAGTGCCAGAATACAAGCAATAGATTCCAAGTATGTAGGTACAAGAACAAGTGGAGATGCAAAGACTGTGAGGTAATCACAAGGTAGAAGTAGTGTGAGGAAAGAGGGGACAGGAAGTACACTACTTTATAGTACAATTAATAAGGTTGAAGTGGAGATGGAATGAGTAATCATGCTGATGAATGATGAGTAAAGTATCCATGTGGAAACAGATGGAAAGAGATAGAACAATTATGAGTCAGCTGATTGAAAGATAGAAGGCCCAGGCAAAGGGCATAACAAGAGAGCAGTCTAGGCAAGGCTAGAGTGCAAGAAGAGCAGAAACTATAGTGGAACACAAACAAGGAAGCATCCAAGGTACAAGAAGAGCAGAAGCTATGATAAGAGGAAAGAGAAAAAGGAGAAAGAAAAGAGAAAATGTAATAGCCTTTGCCCTCGCCTGCATCTCTCATGCCTGAGTCTCCCTCACTCAAGCCCTTATCACATCTATCCACTGGGAACTCCTATCCAACATTGAGGCTCTTGCCTACCAGATGAAAATAGGTAAGTTCCTCACTGATTTTGACCACTATATGTGTGAGCTGGCCACTGCTAGGGAATATACCTCTACCACTCCATCTGCTTCTTCCTCTCCTCTTGATGATGATGAGCTTACTGCCCTTGAACATGCTGAAGCCTGGTGGACTGGTCTTCATGGCAAGGGTCATCTCCCTCCTTCTTACCCTCACTTTTGTGAGGCATGCTTTCACTGCTGCTGCCTGGAACATATTTGCATCAACTGTCCCTCTTATCAATGCCCCTATTGCCTCCACTGGTACCCTGGCCATACCCAGGCTCATTGCCCTGCTCAGCACCATGTCACTGAGCCCCTCATCTTCTCCTTCTTCTCCTCCTCTTGCAGTTTCTCCCATACCTCCTCCCACAGTTCGTTCCACTCCTCTTGCCACTCATATGGGTCCCACCACTCTCAGGGCTCCTACCACTGCCCTCCTGCAGCTCTGTCACCTCCTCTGCCTTTATATCACACCAACGATAACTTCTGCAATAATGTCATTAACAAGGTTGGCTGGGCCAACATTACCAGCTCCCCTGGACCCTCCTACAATGCCTTTTGAGGTATCACAAGTCTTCCACCCCTAGCAGGGGGGTAATGTTACATTTCCCTCTTTTTCTTTCTCTTTCACCCCTTTTCTCTCATTGTAACTTCTGCTCTTCTTGCACCTTAGGTGCTTTCTTGTTCACTTTCCACTATAGATTCCACTCTTCTTGCAATCTAGCCTTGTCTAGACCATTCTCTTGTTATGCCCTTTGCCCAGGCCTTTTATCTCTTAATTAGCTGACTCATAATTGTTCTATCTCTTTTCATCCATTTCTACATGGATATCTTACTCACCATTTGTCAGCATGATTACTCATTTCATCTCCACTTGAACTACTATTAGCTGTACTATAAAATAGCGTACTTCCTGTCCACTCTTTCCTTATGCTACTTCTACCTTGCAATCACCTCATAGTCCTTGCATCTTCTTGTTCTTGTACCTATATACTCAGAATCCATTGCTTGTATCCTGGCACTTAACCAGAGGATCATTAGCATCTAATCTCAGCACACCCCTGGGAGTGTAGCTGGTACTACTAAGGCACAACACTTTGTTTGTCACCTTCCACTTGTCTTGAAGCTTACCTTTGGTTCACTTCTTCCACTTAACCCATAGCAAGGTCTACACCTGTTTCTATCCAGGCCTAGCATAACAGCCATCACAATGTTAGGAGGGAGAATGCCTGTATTGACAAGGCACTAGACAATATACAAGATAACAAAGTATACAAGATAACAAAGTGGTTAAGGCTGGGGAGCTGAAACCAAGGAACTACTCTACTATTTATACTAGTCTAAGATATGCATAGACCATCTCCAGGGCATAGGGAAAGACTAAATAAGGAAACAGGGCATAGAGCATGCTTACTGAGATTATGATCAATGGGCCATGCAGATAAGGGGTGTAGAATGGAGAGGCAGTGTGGAATGGAAGTCAAGAGTCTAGAGTAAGTGGAGATTAAACCATTCCCTCTACCATAAGGCCAAGGAGATCCCATCTGAATCTCTGCCATGATTAGATCCATCAATCTAGATTCAAGATCAGATGTTATCTAGATTTAATTGGAAGATACCATTATCTGAGATACTAGATCCAACTCTAAGCTGTGCCCAAATCCAGGGAAATACTCTGAATAACAACTTAACCATATCCTAGGGTTTATCTTGTTTTGGCAAGAATGTCTCATGGTCATGTGCTTGTCATATGACTCTTCTGCTAGCAAATGTTATGTTTATAACATCATTCTTCTTTTTTGTCAAAAAAAAGAATAGCAAACTCTGCCCATGTCAAAACTATAGGTATCTTAATGAACACACTGTTCATGACACCTATCCTCTCCCCCTTATTTCCAACCTCATCGACAAGCTCCAAAATGCTCAGCTTTTCACTAAGTTCAATGTCCATTGGGGCTATAACAACATCCATATCTGAAATAGACATCAATGGAAAGCCACCTTCATTACTCATAAGGGGCTCTTTGAATCCACAGTGATGTTCTTTGGTTTAAACAACTCACCTGCCATGTTCCAGCAATTCATGAATAATTCATTCCAAGACATGATTGCTGAAGGATGGCTCATCATCTATATGGATGACCTCCTTATCTCTTTCCCTGATACTAATACCCATTAGAAACAAACCTCCCATGTCCTTCAACAGATGACAGAACTCAATCTCCACCTCAAATTGGAGAAATGCATCTTTGCTGTTCCCCAGGTCGAATACCTAGGGATAATCATTCATCCTGGCAAACTCACCATGGATTCCATCAAACTCACTGGTATTTCCCATAGGCCTACTCCTACCAAAGTCAAGGATGTTTGCTCTTTCCTTGGCTTTGCTAACTTCTACAGGCAATTCATTCCTAATTACTTCACTATTACCTGTCCTCTCCTTGATCTCACCAAGAAGTCCATGGCCTGGTCTTGGTTACCTGCCATCCAAAAAGCCTTCAATTCCCTCAAGGCAATCTTCTTATTCCAACCAGTATTACAGATGCCAGATCTTGCTCATCCCTTTACTATCACCACCAATGCCTCTGCTCATGTGTCTGGTGGTATTTTTCTTCAAACTGACAAGAACAGGGACTGGCATCCCTGTTCTTATCTCTCTCAGACATTCTCTTCTGCCAAGAGGAACTATGATATCTATGATCATGAACTCCTTGCAGTCATTCATGCCCTGAAAGCCTGGAGGCAATACCTCCTCAGCTTCTCTACTCCTGTTCAGGTTTTCACTAACCATAAAAACCTGACCTATTTCAAAACCTCTCAGAAGCTTAATCAACAACAAGCTTGCTGGCTTCTTGACATCACTGACTTTGACCTGCAACTCTCCCATATTGCCAGTACCTCCCTTGCTGGACCTGATGCCCTCTCTCACTGCTCTGACCTTTGTTCTAACACTTTCCAGGATAATCAGACAGTTACCTTTCTTTCCCCTGAATTCTTTGTCAACCTCATTAATGCTAACCTTTCTGCCCACATTAAGGAACATCAACAGGGAGACCCCCTTTACCTCTCTATCCTGCAAAAACAGGATGCTTCTGCAGATGAGAAATTTCTCCACTTCCATACCTCTGATTGGAAGGAAATTGACAGGTTGCTTACCTACTGCAACCACATCTTCATTCCCTCCTCTATTAACCTTTATTATGCCATTCTTCAATGCTGTTATAACCATCCCTCTGCCAGCCATCCCAGTTGAAGCACAAGCAGATATGCTGAACTGACTAAACTCTAACCTAACCTTGGTGAGTACCTTCTGGTCTTCTGTTCTAGGGCTTTTGTACTAGTGGCCTCTAACTAGGTAGTAATGTGAGAGTGAATCAAGCTAACCCTAGAAGCTATTGGATTACCTGTGAAAGCTATAGAGGTGTTGCCTTATGGATGCTCTGTGAAAGAGGTAATCTCTCAAAGTCAAAACTAAACCAAAGCTCAAGTGAGCAAGACTGGGGAAACCCAGCTTGTCTACCCTCACCTTATATATTATGGGATCTGGAGCATGGACCATGCTGACTAAGTACATGTGCTACCTAATCAGGGAATGCCCTAAACCCTAATAAATAAGTAAGAATGGAAGCATAAAGTGGAAATAAAGAGTATGATAGGAGGCCATGCAAATATAAAGAATAAAAGAGAAGTATCTAGGAAATGAATGCAGGGTCAGAGGTGCTTGCACCATGAGGATGGAGATCTCTGCCACAGATAAGATCCAATCTGTAGATCTGCCATAAATGCATTTAGGGTTCAGATCCAGATTCAGATCTAGATCAGATGAGATTCATGGAGATTAGATGGAGGGCAGTTCCAGGGAAGATCCCAGGAAGATCCATGTCAGGTGACTTATGGTCACATGACCACTGCTAGGAAAGAGGATAATAAATACTCTTAGAGAAACTAGACCACAGACTAGGGTTAAGCTTAAAATAGAGTATCTTGTGCACAATCATGTAATGTCACATGACTAGTTCTAGTGCTGGAGTGTTACTTTATAACACCAGTTATCTCAAAACCCAATAACTCATCTTTGCTGAGTTCTGGTGGCCCAGCCTTGCCACTTTTGTCTGCAACTATGTTACTGGCTATCTCATTTGCCAACAGAACAAGGTAAACACTCATTCTTTTACTTCTGCTTTTTCTCCTATCTGCTCCACTGCCACTTACCCTTTTCAACAGATCTCTTGTGATCTGATCACTGATCTTCCCTCATCTTCTGCTTTTAATGCCTTGCTGGTCATGATCAACCATGGACTTATAAAGGGGGTAATTCTCTGCCCTACCAAGAAATCCATTACTGCTAAGTGTTATGGTCTTTGGTATTGGATGCAAATACAAGGAGAAGATAACCCTAGACAAGGGCTTAACAGTGTCAATGTCAGTATTTGTGAGAGTAAAGCAAAAAGGAGTTATATGAGTAAACACTGTACTAGATGATACAAGTACTCAAGACTAGGGCTTGAGATGTGCTAGAGCTACAGTATTTATACTATACAGAAAGGTGCATGGACCAAGATCCTGATGGGAGAATTCCCATGGACCCTGAGGCACCATTAAATGGAGAAGAAGCATTTGTGAAAATAGCCAATGGCTAAAAAGAAGTAATGCTTCTAGAATGGAAGAACAGTGGATATTAAGAACAGGTGCAAGGCATGAGGCTAACCCTATGCCCTGGGTCTAGACCAGTCATGTGACCTGATAAGATAAAAGATTAGATAACCACATGGAAAGATAAAATAAAGTCACATGATCAAAAATGAAAAATGCGGACTATAACACTAAGGGCATTGCCACCCTCTTTTTCCACAAAGTCTACCTCTGCTATGGTCTTTATGATAAAATCATCTCCAATTGAGGCCCTTAATTTGCCTCTGCCTTTGCCAAGGAGCTTGGAAAACTCCTTGAATACAATCTTTCTCTTTCCACCATATACTATCCTTAGTCTAATGGTGAAACTAAATGAGTTAACCAGGAGATTAAGATGTACATCCACATCTACTGCAGCTCTAACCCCACCAGATGGGCTGATTCTATCATCCATGCTGAATTTATCCACAATCACTGCCCTTACTCCATTACAGGGAAATCTCCATTCTATCTTATAATGGAATATGAACCCCACATCCTTTCCTCTATTATTGATAAGTCACTAATGCCTGCAGTTGCTGACCATACCAAGGCACTTCTTGCTGCTCATGACAAAGCCCTTGCTGCACATGATTTAGCCTGCCAAACCATGGCATCTTGCATCCACTCCACCTTTTCCCCATTTGTCAAGGGAGATAAAGTGTGATTAGAAGCTCAAAATTTGAAACAAGCTATAGTTCACCTGAAACTTTTGCCTAAACGGGAAGGACCCTTCACTATCACAGAAGTCCTTTTCTTGATCACCTACTGCCTCTGCCTTCCATTCACATGAAAGATTCACCCAGTGTTTCATGTGTCATTGTTATTGCCCTATTATAAAAATGATGTTCATGGAAAGAATTTCCCTGCTCCATCCCCAGACCTTATAGAAGATAAGGAGGAATATGAATTAGAGCAGATATTAAAACATTGAGGTCCCCCAGGTAACCATCAGTTCCTGATCCAATGGAAAGAATACTCAGCAGAAGATAACTCCTGGGAATCTAAATGGAACTTGAAACATTCCCAGTCTGCTCTGGATGAGTATAAACTCCTCCACCCTTATCACTTCCCCCCATCTGCTCCTCCTCCTCACTTCACCAAGAAAACCACTCACCACTCCAAATAATTGCAATGGCCTTCACTATAGATCAAGGCTTTCACTCATGCAACACCCCTATTGATACCCCACCAATGTTCTCATCACAACTTCCCACTGAGGAAGTTCCCATTGAGCCCTCACTTATCTCTTTACCTTTATCACTTACTGACACATTTTCTTCTCCTCTTTCTGTGCTTGCTTCAGAACTTCCTTTTGAGGACTTCATAACCTTGCCCTCTGCTATTTTCATTGGCCCAGCTGTCATCACTCCCATCCCTGTCCCTCCTCCTGCTATCAATACCACATCTGCTGGGATTCTCAGCATTGATCTTCCACTCACCACCCACACTCTTTATCATGGTGCCCTATCTTCCAACTATGCCCATCATATCATGACATTTGTCATGGACTCCTGCCTTGCTATCCCTATTGGCTTGCACCTCAACATGTTCTCACCTCTGTTTCTCCTCTATTATATTTATATGCAACACCTTCATCTACCCCTCCTTACCTCCACCCTTGCTTGCATTCCCAATGCCTGGGTCTCTCTTGCCCAAGCCCTCATTACTTCCATCCATTACAAACTCCTCTTCAACATCAAAGCTCTAGTCTACCAACTTGAGATGGATGAGTTTCTTACCAACCTTGACCAGTACATGCATGAGTTGGCTGCTGCCCAGGGTTATACCCCCACCACTCTGTCAGCATCATCCTCTCCCCTCAATAACAACAAGCTTGCCACCCTTGAGTGTGCTGAAGCCTGATGGACCAGCCTACATGGCAATGGTCATCTTTTCCCCTCTTATTCTTACTTTCACAAGGCCTGTTTTCACTGCCAGTGCTTGGGCCACATCCATGTCAACTGTCTCTTCTACCAATGTCCCTACTACCTCCATTGGCACCCTGGACATACTCAAGCTTGCTGCCTAGCTCAACACCATGTCATTGACCCTCTTATCTCCTCCTCCACATCATCCTCCTCCCACAGTTCTTTCTGCAACTCTTCCCATAGCTCCTCCCACTCCTTTCACTGCTCTTATGGCTTCTGCTGTTCCCAGGACTCTTACTATTGCCCTCCTGTGGCTTTGTCACCCTCTTCACCTTCATATCACACCAATGATGACTTCTGTGATAATATCATCAATGAAGTTGGCTGGGTCAACATCACCAGCTCCCTGGAACCTTCCTATGATGCCTTTTGAGGTGTTACAAGTCTTTTACCCCTAGCAGGGGGGTTCTGTTACAATTCCTCTTTTCTTTTACTCTTTGCATCATAGCTTCTGCTCTTCACATACCTCAGATGCTTTTTTATTCACTTTCACTTGTAGATTCTGCTCTTCTTACACTCTAGCCTAGCCTAGACTGCTCTCTTGTTATGCCCTTTGCCTGGGCCTTTTATCTCTTAATCAGCTAACTTATAATTGTTCCATCTCTTTCCATCCATTTCTACATGAATATCTTACTTATCATTCATCAGCATGATTACTCAGTTTATCTCCACCTGAACCTTATTAGTTGTACTATAAAGTAGCATACTTCTTATCCTCTCTTTTCTTATGCTACTTCTATCTTGCAATTACCTCACAGTCCTCACATCTCCACTTGTCCTTGTATCTATGTACTTGGAATCTATTACTTGTGTTCTAGTACTTGACCAGAGGATCATCAGCATCTGATCTCAGCACATTCCTGGGAGTGTAGCTGGTACCACTTGGGCACAACACTTCATTTGTTGCCCTCCACTCATCTTGAAGCTTACCTTTGGTTTGCTCCTTCCACTTCATCCACAGCAAGATCTACACCTGTCCCTACCCAGGCCTAGCATAACAGATACAAGAAGTACACTACTTTATAATACAGATAAACAAGGTTCAAGTAAAGATAACTATTATAATCATGCTAACAAGTAATGAGTAAAGTATTCATATTAAAATAGATGGAAAGAGATAGAACAATTATGAGTTAGCTGATTAAAAGATAGGACACTGTTATATCCTATACCTTCAATCCAATTCCAACCCAATCTCAACCTGGCTTACAACTGGTTCTCATACCCAGTAAGCCACTCTAGCCCTCTGACTTCTCTCTAGGCAACTCTGGCCCTCCATCACCATTCCAGTTCATCCCAGCTACACATGTATGCTTTCCACCTTCCATCAATATATGCTTCTTCAGCCTCTGCTTCTGCTTTACCTTATTTTATTTCTAGTTCCATCTTTGTTCTAGTTAAGTACTATTTCAGTTCCATTTCATTATCTCCAGACCATTCTGGTATAACTCCACCACCATTCCTGCTCTCAGTTACTATTACAATTATTGTTACTATTTCTATTTCATTCCTGTTTCTATTTCCCCTTATTTTATCCTGTTACTCTTCAGTTTCAGTCTAATATGATTGGATATTGTCTTCCCTGACATCTTCATTTATTTCTTAGATATTTAGACATCTGCTTCACTTCTGAGTTTGCACCTGTCTCACTTCACTATACTCCTAGATAGTTTCACCTCTCTAAGGTATAAGTACTGTAATCCTGTATTTTGTACCTTAGTATGAATATCAATATAAACATTCTTTTGTTGTTATCCTTACTCTTATCAAGCCCTTAGGCTTACTCTAACTCTCCAGATTACTCCAGAGAACCTCCAAAGCCAAGCTGAAATGTAACTTTCTGATACATTGATTTAAAATCCTAACATCTTCTTAATGTGTGCTATCCTATATCCTGAGTAGTGGCTTTGAACTAGAACCACAAGAACTAGGCAAGGGTATAAAGAGAAGTAAGAGCCAAGGGATTTTGAGAACTGAAAAATTCAAGTGTGCAAGACTGAAAAAACCCAGGCTTGAGCCAATCTCCTTTTATATTGCTATAGTATGCACACAGACCATGTAAATGGTGCTGGCCCTAAAGTATTGTACAGTAATCCAACCAATAGCAGAAAAGGAGCAGGGATCTAGAAATATAGCAAGAAACAATAAGACATGATATCAGAGTCTAGATTACTCTAGACTTGTGACATGTGAAGATGTGAAATAGTGAAGAGGTGAAAAGGGTGAAGATGTGAAAAGATCATGTGATGTGACAATGTGAAGAGCTACAGTTGTAAGGGGAAAATGCCAAAAAAGTAAAAATTGAAAAAGTGTATTATAACATGAGCAATATCCTTGAAGGAATTGTAAGATCCCACCTCCATAACTAGGCTTGACTCTCCTCATCCTACCTATCCCTCTTGTTGAGCACCAAGACAGTCCTTTTCCCTATCTCCAACATCTATGTAAATCAGAACACCAGAAAGTGCAAGGGCATATCACATAAGGTAAAGCCAAGTCCCATTTAATCAACCAACCCTTTCCAAATTCCTTCAGAAGTCTCTGGACATTCCTGAAGCTTCTAAAGTATGACCTTCCCTCAGGTTTGTGCATCACTAAGGTACTGGAACCTGACCTTTGCCCTCTAGCCATAAGGGTTTCATTCAGAAAGGAAATTGGTATAGTATACTCAAACTTGAGAGATATCTTTTTAACAGATATCTGGGCAAAGAATGTAACAAGAGAGTGGTCTGGGTTAAGCCAAAGCATGAGAAAAGCAGAATCTATACTGAAAAGTAATGTTATATTCCATACCTCTGACCCAATTCTGACCCCATTCCAACCTGGCTTATGATCAGTTCTTATACCTAGTAAGCTACTCTAGCCCCCTGACTCCCCTTCAGGCAACTCCAGCCCTCTGTCACCATTCCAGTCTACCCCAGCTATGCATGTACACTTCTTACCCCTCAGCATTATATACTCCCCCAGACTTCCACTTCCACTCTGCCCTATTCCATTTTTAGTCTATCTCTGCTCCAGTTAAGTACTACCCTAGTTCCACTTTGTCATATCCAAACCATCCTGGTATAACTCCATTACCACTACCATTCTCAGTTACTGTTACCATCATTGTTACTATTACTATTCCATTCCTGTTCCTTGCTTTCCCTTGTTTCATTCTATCACCCTTCAGTTTCAGTCTAACATGATTGGACATTGTCTTTCCTGACATCTCCATTTGTTTCTTAGATATTTAGACATCTGCTTTGCTTCTGAGTTTGCACCTGTCTCACTTCATTACACTTCTAGATAATTCTGCCTCTCTGAGGTATAAGTACTATAGTTTTGTATCTTATACCTTAGTATGAAAATCAACATAAATGCCCCCTTGTCTTCATCCTCACTCTGATTAAGCCTTTGGGCTCACTCTGACCCTCCAGGTTACTCTAGAGAACCTCTGGGACCAAGTGATATTCTTAAGGGAGTTGCAAGATCCCACTTCCATGACTAGACTTGACTCTCCTTATCCTGCCTGTCCCTTCTGTTGAGTATAGAGATAGCCTTCTTATCTACCTCCAACATCTATGTAAATCAGGACACTGGAAAGTGCAAGGGTGCATCACATAAGATAAAGCCAAGTCCTGTTTAATTATTGAAACCCTTCCTAGATTCCTCTGGAGCCCTCCAGAGTTATGACCTTCCTTCAGTGTCAAGGGTTTCATTTAGAAAGGAACTGGTTTTAAAAGTATACTTGTACTGGTATAGGTTTTAACAGTATCTTTCTGCTGGGATAAGTTTTAACAGGTGAATAAGATAGCACCCAGGGTGTGCAAAGAGCAAAAGCTAGGCAATAAAATAAAGAAAAGAGGAAAAGAAAGAGGAAAACATAACAGTTGTTCTACAAAGTGGGCATGCTCCATAGTTCCATGGAAGTGGGCTGCTTTGGAGTATCACTCCTTGGCTATAGTAGGGATTATATCCAGGTTATGGATGCAACAAGCAAGAAAGGGGGCAAGCCCTGTTTCATAGTAATCAATTAGTATATTCTGATTGGTAATGTTGGCAGTCACCACATGGTTCTGGAACTCAGTGGTGTACTCAGCAAGGGAGGAGGTCCATTCTCCTTTCTTCCCAGGTCTCATCTATGTGTTTGCTAGCCAATGAATGGCAGCATTTATGGTATTCTGCTGTCAGAAGGTATCAAGGAAGTTGGAAGTGAACTTAGAGAACTTTCCCATGGTGATAGTGGTACTGGAGATGCATTTCTTCTGGTAAGTGGTGGCCCAAGATTGGGCAGATCCCTTGGTCATGAAGGAGAGGATGTAAGCAACCTTTTTTTCATTAGTGTTATAGATAGCAGAGTTAATGAAAAAATAAAACTAAACTGTGTCCATCCAGATCTTGGCTTTGATTCTATTGCTGTCAAAGTGCTTAGGGGCACTGAGGCAAAGTTTTGTCAGCTTGGTGGTAGAGGATGATCCCAACATGGTAGTGGTAGTCAGCAAGGGTTGGAAAAGGGTAAAAGCTGGTCAGTGTTGAGTAAAAGTAGGAGAGGGTGGAGTTGAGGCACAAGGAATCTGTAGTGAAGAAGAGAGTTCATGTGCTAGATTATGATCTTCTTGTACTTCTTTCTGGGAGGGGACAAGAATATTTGTGAGCAAATTTTCTGGTATGGAAGGGTAATTTGAAGAAAAGGGGTTTTCAGGTTCCAAAGTGACCTCAAGGTGATCTGAGGTCAAAGCTCTAGGCTTACCCCAGAGGAAGTTGAATAGCAAAGGTTATTTGGAAGGAATGGTGGGAAGCAGTCTGCAGTAATAACAGCTGCAAGTAGATTATGCTACTTCTTTTGTTATGCTAGGCCCAGGTAGGGACAGGCATAGACCTTGCTAGTAAGAAGGGGAAGACTCTACTGAAGGTAAGCCTAGTAAATAGTGATAGGCAACAAACAAAGTATTGTGCCTCAAGGGTATCAGCAATAAACTCAGGGTTGTGCCAAAAGTTGGACACTAGAATAACTTGTACTTTAGACTGGAGAGTGCCAGGTCACAAACAAGTGGATTCTAAGTACTAGGTACAAGGACAAGGAGTAGTGAGGACTGTGAGGTAGATTGTAAGATAAAAGTAGCATGATGTCATATTCTGGACCTCCAACCAAATTCCAACCCTATTCTGACCTGGCTTACATTTGGTTTTTGCACCTAGTAAGCTACTCCAGCCTGCTGACTCCCCTCCAGGCAACTCTGGCCCTCTGTCACCATTCCAGTCTCCCCCAGCTACACATGTATGCTTCCTGCCCCTCAGTGTTATATGCTCCCCCAGACTTCTGCTCCCATTCTGCCCCATTCCACTTCCAGTCTATCTCTGCTCCAGTTAAGTACTACCCTAGTTCCCCTTCATCATCTCTGGACCATTCCAATATGACTCCATTACCGTTCCCAGTCAGTTATCATTACCATCATTGTTACTATTCCTGTTCCATTCCTATTCCTTGCTTTCCCCTGTTTCATCCTGTCACCCTTCAGTTTCAGTCTGACATGATTGGACATTGTCTTCCTGACATCTCCATTTGTTTCCTAGATATCTAGACATCTGCTTCACTTCTGAGTTTGCACCTGTCTTAT
>JBBPKN010001023.1:0-22897 GCA_038089275.1 Pulveroboletus cf. rosaemariae | reverse complement strand
CATGGGGTCTGAAGTTGGTCCAGAGTTCCTGAATGAACTCCTTATAATTGTCCATTCACAAGGGGTGGAAGTCAGGGTCTTTGGTAAGGAGGAGGTCAGGCTCAAATCATTCCAATGCTATGCCCTTAAGGTAGGACTGAGCATAAGTGACCTTGGCTCAGTTATTGGCAAAAGCTTTGGGATGATCCTGGAAATTTAATTTGCATTGCACCAGAAAAATGCAGAGCTTCTGGGGATCAGTTCCATTGAACTAGTCCAGTTCCCATACTTTGGTATGCTGCAATGTTTCAGGGATACAACAGGAAGAGCAAGCTAATCCACAGATGGCGCTAGCAAGATCAGTGATAGTGTCATGGTGAATGAGAATAGGTTCTGGGTCTGGAAAAAATTCAGGGTTATCCTTTAGAATATTGGAATATCCATTGGAGGGGTCATCTCCAGGTTCATCTGGTACTCCTGGCTAGGTGCCATGGTTGTCAGGGGTGTGGGGAGGTTGAGGAACCTTGGAATCATCAGGGGCTTCATCAACTTGAGCACTAGGTGTGGATGAGTGGGAGGGAGCAGGAGCCTGTGAGGCCAAGCCTGGTGCACAGTAAGCAAAGAAGCTTTTAAACTGATCTAGGACAGCATGGGAGTGAGCTCTGGTTACACAGATAAACATAATAGCAGTACCTGTCACATCCTGTGCCAATAGGTCAACTCTACTATGTCTCTGATGCAACTCCAGTTGCTTCTACACTTTAAGCTGTGTGTTTCCTAGTTCCCTTTACCTCTGTCTTCTCCTACCTAATGATTGATTACAACTTTACCTATGCTAACTCCATATCATTCCAATACAACTCCATTGTTCCTCCAATCTTACTTTCTGTTCCTGTTCCTTTGTGCCATGCTTCTTCCTGTCATCACTTAGTTTCAGTTTGACATTATTCAACGTTATCTCCTCTGACATCTCCATTTGTATCCAGGATGTATTGGCACCTGCTTCGCTTATGAGACAATTCCATTTATATCTCTGTTTCCTCCTTAGATAATCTATCTCCCTGAGGTATAAGTACTGGAGTTTGGTATCTTGTACTTTAGTTTGAATATCAACCATAATACAATGTTATGATCCCCCCAAACCCCTCCTGCCTCATGACTTGACATTGTGCCTCTTGTTGGGAAAAAGCCCTATGGCCAATCCTGGACCTCTGATAGTTTCCAACCCCTCCATAAATTGGGGCACTTGGTACTAGCATAAGGGTGCACCATATAAGGTGAAGCCAAGCCCTGTCCACTCTGGAGTTATTTGGAATACTCTGGAGTATGTTGAAACAGTTATAATAGTACCAGCACAAGTAGGAGTTTGAATATACTGTTATAAACATTTCAACATACTCCAGAGTATTCCAAATAACTCCAGAGTGGACAGGGCTTGGCTTCACCTTATGTGGTGTGCCCTTATGCTAGTACCAAGTGTCCTGATTTATAGAGGGGTCAGAAACTATCAGAGGTCCAGGATCAGCCATAGGGCTTTTTCCCAACAAGAGGCATGACATGAAGTCATGGAGTAGGTTGAGGGACTTTAGGGTAGGGTATGATGTCAAGTTGTGAGGCAGGAGGGGTCTGGGGGGGGATTGTAACATTATATTATGGTTAATATTCAAACTGAAGTACAAGATACAGAACTCCAGTACTTATACCTCAGAGAGGCAGATTATCTAAGGAGGAAATGGAGATATGAATGGAGTTGTCTCTTAAGCGAAGCAGGTGCCAATGCATCCTGGATACAAATGGAGATGTCAGAGGAGACAACATTGAATAATATCAAACTGAAATTAAGTGATGACAGGAAGAAGCATGGCACAAAGGAACAGGAACAGAAAGTGAGGTTGGAGGAACAACAGAGTTGTATTGGAATGATATGGAGTTAGCATAGGTAAAGTTGTAATCAATCATTAGATAGGAAAAGATGGAGGTAATGGGAACTAGGAAGCATGCAGCTTAAAGCATAAAAGCAACTGGAGTTGCATCAGAGACATAGTAGAGTTGACCCATTGGCATGGGATGTGACAGTTATAGTTAATATTCAAACTAAGGTACAAGATACAGAGCCATAGTACTTATATCTTAGAGAGGCAGATTATCTAAGGAGAAAATGGAGATATGAAAGGAGTTGTCTCATAAGTGAAGCAGATGCCAATGCATCCTGGATACCAATGGAGATGTCAGAGGAGACAATGTTGAATAATGTCAAACTGAAAACTAAATAATAACAGGAAGAGATAAGGCAGAAAGGAATGGGAACAGGAACAAGAAGTGAGATCAGAGGAACTACAGAGTTGTATTGGAATGGTATGGAGTTAGTGTAGGTAAAGTTGTAATCATTATTAGGTAGAAAAAGACAGAGGTAAAAGAAAACAGGAAATACACAGTGTAAAGTGTGAAAGCAACCAGAGTTATATTGGAGACAGAGTGGAGTTGACCCATTGACATGGGATATGACAGTGTAGTGAAGTAAGATAGGTGCAAACTCAGAAGTGAAGCAGATATCTAAATATCTAAGAAATAAATGGAGATATCAGGGAAGATAATGTTTAATTATGTTAGGCTGAAATTAAATGTTGACAGGAAGAGGTAAGAGAAAACAAGTAACAGTAACAGTAACAGTAACAGTAACTGAGAGTGGGACTAGGTATAGAGTTATAGCAGAGTGATCTGAAGAAGAAAAAATGAAACTAAGATAGTACTTAACTGGGAACAGAGGTAGAATGAGAAATGGAATAGGATAGAGTAGAAGAAGAGGGCCAGAGAAGCATGTACTGATGGAAATGTGGAAAGTATACAAGTGTAGTTGCAATGGAATGGAATGGTGTTGGAGGGCTGGAGTTGCATGAAAGGAAGTCAGAGGGCTAAATGGGCCTACTGGGTGCAAGGACCAGTTATAAGCTGGGTTAGAATTGGGTTGGAGGTATAAAATATGACATATAGACTCTATGATGCCCTTTTGGCTTGTAAAGAACTAAAAATGGATAAAGTGAGCAGAGTCTATTTGTGGCAGCTACCTTCCTATCTCTAGCCTTCTGTTACGTTCGGCTTTCCAAACTAAGATGGTAACACTTGTCCTGGTGGTCGGGCCGGTGACTCCACGGTTGCGATAAGGCTTTCTGTTCCTAACCCTAAAGTAGGGGCTGGCTTGATGCTATGGGCGATGTTGATGATGAAAGAATGACAGCAATGATAAGGAATGGTCAAGCCAGGAGTGATGAGTAGCGACTTGATTAGCTGCTAGATAAATGCATACTAAGATACAAGTGCTCAAGACTGGGGAGTCTTGAGTCTTTGGACACTACTGTATAAATACTAATCCCAAGTGTGCACAGACCAAGTCCAGGGCCAAGGGACTTTCTAAATATAGTAACTGGGCATAGGGTGTGCTTACTATGAGTATGACCAAGCGGGCCATGCGGAAGGGGGATGTCTAACATGAGGAGGTGGGAGAATGGAAGGGAAGGGAATCTAAATATAAATAGAAGTCAGGGTCGATGGAGATCAAACCATACCCTCTACCATGAGGCCGAGGAGATCTCATCTAGAGATCTGCCACGATCAGATCTGACCCTCTTCTGGATCGAGATCAGATTTATCGGAGATCCGATTGGGAGATGCATCTGTCATCTGAGATACTAGATCCAACCATAAGTGTAACCCCAACCATGCAAATAGAATATTAAATAAGTGCTTAACCATAACCTAGGGTTTATCTTGTTTTGGCAATGAATTCCCACAGTCACGTGCTTGTCAGGTGACTGCACGATAGCGTTTGTAACACCTTCTTGGCTACAAAGTCTTGATCTATTTGTTGGTTAAAGATATTGAATTTCTTCTAAAATGCTTCTCTTCTTTCTTATCTCCTTTAAATTCCAAAATGACTTCATTAATTAACTTAATCAATTTCTTTTTGTAATCTCAAGAATAAGTACAACAAGGGGATATAAAATGATAGTACTTTTTCTGTGAATAGCACTAATAGTTGATAGTCTTATACAAGTGAAATACCTTCTAAGCATTAAACTACTAAAACTCTTTCTTTGTAAGGACACTGGCTACTGCTAATATAGGCAAGAACAAAGTAGAGTTAATAGAACTTGAAAAAGCAAGGGAAGCTCAAGTGCACAAGACTGGGAAAATCCAGGCTGGCACTTGCTATGGACTAGCTTGGCAAATGGTATATGCCTAACTCTAATCCAATCTGTTTTGGGGTTATGCCAGAATCAAAATCAGATTCAAAGTTGAGTAAAGAAATAAAAAAGTATATGTCTAACTCTAGATGGATGTAGAACTTATAGAGAAGGGAGTACTCAGGATAGCTAGGCCTAAGAAGTAAAAGAGAAAACCTAAGTTGCTTATTAAGATGCTTATATAGCTAAACAAACAAGTGCTCAAAGCTGGGAGCTAAGAGCTACATGGATGGCCTATTTATACTATCTAGGGCAGCACACAGACCACCAAGCATACCAGGGTTAAATACTGAAAAGGAAACTAGGCATAGAGTGTGGTTATAAAGTATAACTAAGTGGCCATGTATATCAAGGGTCTAAATGGAAGAGAAGTACAAGAATAGAAAGAAAGACTGCAGGGTCAACAGATATGAGTACAGCACCTTAGCCTTGAGGCCAAGTAGATCTTATCTGAATCTTTGCCACAAATCAGATCCATTAATCTAGATTTAGATTTAAGTGTTATGGTTTGTTTGAATAAAGTACAATAACAACCCTAATCAAGGGCTAATAATATCAATGTCAGTTTGATAGTGAGAATAAAGCAGAGTATATGAGAATAAATACTGTACTAGATGTTACAAGTGCTCAAGACTGGGATCTTAAGATGATAAAGCTATAGTATTTGTTATAATGCACTTTTTCATTTTTACTCTTTTTGGACTTATCTTCTCACTACTGTAGCTCTTCACATTGTCACATCACATGACTTTTCACCACTTCACATTTTCACATCTTTACATGGCACAGATCTAGAGCAATCTAGACTATGATGTCATTCCTTATGTTTGCCTCATATATTTCTAAGTCCCCACTCTCTTTATGCTATTGGATAGCTTACTGTACATTACTTTAGGGCCAGCATCATTTACATGGTCTGTGTGCAGTATGTAGCAATATATAAGGAGGTCAGCTCAAGCCTGGGTTTTCCTAGTCTTGCACACTTGAATCTTCCTGTTCTTGTTACTCTTGGCTCTTATTATTTCCCTCTACTTTGCCTAGTTTGAAGCCACTAGCCTAAAAGCTTCATCTCAGGACTTAGGAATCAGCACACACCAAGAGTTAGGTGTTTTAGGTCAATATATCAAGTTGTTGCATTTCAGTATTTGTTATAATTTTATTCTATTTTCACTGTATTTCTAATATCTTTTTAAATTTTCACATTATTACATCACATGACTTCTTCACATCTTCACCACTTCACTTTATTACATTTTCACATATTACAATCTAGACTGGTCTAGATCATGACATTATTTCTCATGTATTTCTAGGTTCCTGCTTTTTTATTGCTATTGGTTGGCTTACTGTACTATAGTTTAGGGCCAGTCCATTTTACATGGTCTGTGCACATTATTGTAGCATATAAAAGGGAAAGGTGCTAGACTGATAATCTTCAGTTTTGTATACTTGAGTTTTTCTCTGCTTTTACAAGTTTAAGCCTTATATTTTATTCTTGCCTAGTTCTGTTGGCTCTAAAATCAAAGCCTTTACTCAGCAGTAGTAGTAAGAGTGCTCTCAGGCCTCAGAAGCATTTCAGAAGTTCAGCACTAAGACAGTACTTCACTTGTGCAAGACTAAGTTACTATTGACACTCTAGTAGAAGAAGTTATTCATTTTATGAGCCTCTGTTATACTTATTTTTGGGGTCATGAACAGCAGCTTATTAATCTAGTTGACAAAGCAATACTTGGTTTTAAAGAAGATTGTCATATTCTGTATCTCCAACCCAATTCTAATCCCATCTTGACCTAGCTTATGACTGGTCCTTGTACCCAGTATGCTACTCTAGTCCTCTAACTCCCCTTCAGACAACTCTGGCCCTCTGTCACCATTCCAGTCCACCCTAGCTATGCATGTACACTTCCCACCCCTCAGTGTTATATGCTTCCCCAGGCCTTTGCTCCCACTTCACTCTATTCTGTTTTCAGTTTTATTTCAGTTCCAGTTAAGTACTATTTTAGTTTAATTTTGTCATCTCTGAACTGTTCCAGTATAACTCCATCACCATTCCTGCTTTTAGTTACTATTACCATCATTGTTACTATTTCTGTTCCATTCCTGTTCCTTGCTTCCCCCTGTTTTATTCTATCACCCTTCAGTTTTAGTCTGACATGATTGGACATTGTCTTTTTTGACATCTCCATTCATTCCTTAGATATTTAGACATCTGCTTTGCTTCTGAGTTTGCACCTGTCTCACTTCACTACACTCCTAGATAGTTCTGCCTCTCTAAGGTATAAGTATTGTAGTTTTGTATCTTGTACCTCAGTACAAATATCAACATAAACACCCTCTGTTATGAATGTAACATTCAGATACACAAGAGTCACATGACAAGCACATGACTGTGAGACTTTATTGCCAAACAAGGATGAACCCTAGGATATGGTTAAGTTGTTATCAGAGTATTTCCCTTGGGTTTGGGCATAGCTTATGATTGGATCTAGAATCTCAAATGATGGTATCTTCCAATTTAATCTAGATAACATCTGATCTTAGATCTAGATTGATGGATTTGATCATGGCAGAGATCCAGATGGAATCTCCTCAGCCTCATGGCTGAGAGTATGGTTTAATCTCCACTTACCTTAGACCCTTGACTTTCATTCTTACATAGCCTCTCCATTCTACACCTCTTATCTGCATGACCTATTGGTCATACCCATTACCCTCACCCTATGCCCTAATTCTATTTATGGTAATGTGCTGGAGAGACTAGGTGATCTGTGCACCATTGGCTATAGTATAAATAGTAGATAGTTCCTTGATTAAGGCTTCCCAGCCTTAATCACCTGTTATTCTCATACTGAAACAGTACCTTCTCCAATATAGTCTCTTTTCTTCTAACTTGTAAGATGGCTCCTCAGGCCTTGCTACCCTGAGTCCACACACCATCTTTTATTCTATTCAATCCAAATCCAACAATGGAATTGATGTACCTCATCAAGGCAGACTGTTTATAAAATGCAACTAGATGATGCATTGACCTTCCTAATCCTAACCCTTGAGGAGTGCCTTCCTAATGCTTGCTATCTGGGTTTTGTGCTAGTGGCCAGGAACTAGGCATGGTGAGAAGAAAGTGAGAGCCAAAGTGTTAAAACTTTCCATTCCACTAAAAAGAGACTGTTAAAACCTATATCAAGACAAGTATACTTTTAACCAGTTCCTTTTTTTTTAAATGAAACCCTTGATGCTGGAGGAAGATCAGAACTCTGGGGTGCTCTGGAGAGTTCCAGGGAAATCTAGGAAGGGTTTCAATGGTTGAATGGGACTCAGCTTCACCTTATGTGGTGTGCCCTTGCATTTCTCTATTGTCCCAATTTACATAGATGTTGGGGGTAGGTAAAGGCTATCTCTATGCTCAACAGGAGGGACAGGCAGGACAAGGAGAGTCAAGCCTAGTCATGGGGATGAGGTTTTATGACTCCTTTAAGGATATTGCATAACCTTAGAGGTACTCCAGAGTAACCTGGAGGATCAGAGTGAGCCCAAGGGCTCAAGCAGAGTAAGGACAATGACAAGAGGGTTTTCTGGTGTTTTTGTTGATATTCATACTAAGGTACAAGATACAGAACTATAGTACTTATACCTTAGTGAGGCAGAACTATCTAGAAGTGTAACAAAATGAGACAGGTGCAAACTCAAAAGTGAAGCAGATGTCTAGATATCTAGGAAACAAATGGAGATGTCAGGAAGACAATGTCCAATTATGTCAGACTGAAACTGAAGGGTGACAGGATGAAACAGGGAAGAGCAAGAAACAGGAATGGAACAGGAATAGTAACAATAATGGTAATGGTAGCTGACTGGGAATGGTAATGGAGTTATATCAGGATGGTCTGGAGATAATGAAGGGGAACTAGAGTAATACTTAACTGGAGCAGAGATAGACTGGAAGTGGAATGGGGTGGAGTGGGAGCAGAAGCCTGGAGGAGCATATAATGCTGAGGGGCAGGAAGTGTACATGTGTAACTGGGAGAGACTGGAATGGTAACAGAGGGCTGGAGTTGCCTGGAGGAGAATCAGAGGGCTGGAGTGGCTTACTAGGTGTGAAGATCAATTGTAAGCCAGATCAGAATGGGATCAGAATTCAGGTCGGAGGTCTGGAATATAATACAAAGACCACTTATAGAGCACTAATAAGGCTGAGAGTTGAAGGAGCAACAAGTCAATACTTATGCTGGTAAGACTGAATCTAGACTCAAGTAAGCAAGACTGGAGAATCCCAGCTTGCCTACCCTTGCCTTTATATATTCCAAGGTAAAGTGCATGGACCATGCTGACTAGTACATGAACTACCTAATCAGGGAATGCCCTAAACCCTGGGTTAATAGATAAGGAAACAATGAGGAAAAAGCATGGGATAGAGATTAAAAGTATGGCAGGAGACCATGTGAATGTGGGAGAATGGAAGAGAAGTAATCTATGAATAGAATGCAGGGTCAGAGGTGCTTGCACCATGAGAACAGAGATCTCTGCCACAGATAAGATCCAATCTGTAGATCTGCCACAGATGCATCTAAGATCCTAATCTAGATCCAGATCCAGATCTTAGATATGATTTATGGAGATAAGACTGGTGGGTAGTTCCAGGGAAGATCCAGGAAAGATCCATGTCAGGTGACTAATGATCACATGACCACTGCTAGGAAAAGGAATAATAAATACTCTTAAAAGAAACAGACCACAAACTAGGGTTAAGCTTAAAATGGGGTATCTTGTGCATGATCATGTGATGTTACATGACTGGTTCTAGTGCTGGAGTGTTACTTCATAACACTACCCTGTCTTTAGCTCTGAAGCTCTGAAGAGCAGTAAGAGGAGTTCTTCTACTCCAATACCCATCATTACCTGAAATCTGTTTCTGTAAACTCTTAGAGAAAAAGAAAGTATTGTAAATGAATGAAAAAAGTTGGTAAAAGAAAAGAAAAATTGCTTCTCATTTCTGTTTGATTCTTCCAGAATCTTATGAATCTTGTATTCCAGATACCCTTACTACCCTGTCTTTGAGTTAACTTGTCCCAAGTTGACCAATCAAAAGTGAGTGAGGAGTTAACTAGGTGGCTGAAAAAATAACCTTGTAAACCTGAAAGAACCTTGCATAAACTTGAAGACTTGAAATAAGGCAACTAGAAAACCCAGTTTCTAAAGGGAGAATCCAGAGAGAAAGGGCTTGTCTGGTAAAGGTAACAGTGAAAAACAATGAAGGGGGGCTCTAAGCTCTTAAACAACCTTATCCCTAATAATTATCAAGCAGATCTTCTCTTGTCAATCTGGTGACAAAAAGAGTAAGGTAATTGACACATGCTTGACACTGGAAAGCATCTTGCAAGAGGGTACTGTGATGGGACCAACACTGAATGGTAAGTACTTGGTGAAGAATATTGTGATCTGCCTTGTTAATAAATCCTTTGAGGGCAGTGACATCTTCTTCCAAAGTTCTATCACAATAAGGGGAAGGAGGAGATTCATTGGAGGGGGGCTCTAAGGGAGATGCTACTGGTGAGACAGAAACTTCTTCTTCTGGAGAGTCCAGCAACAGAACTTCTACTGGATCAACCTTTGGATTAAAGACTTGATGCATTGCATAAATGACTTCATGCATGCAATATGGGCACTGCAACATCATATCTTGCTTGGATCCTTGATAAAGACTGCATCTTATCTTGAAAAGATCAGTTACTTCTGGACACTCTGGGAGTGCATTAAAAAGCCCTGGAAGGGACTCCACATCATATCCATCAATCTGAGCAATTCGTCCTTGATCATTGAGGGTGACTACCTCTGAAAGATCCAGAAGTGAGACCTCATTTCTGGGGAGGAGAGACTTTGGATAGATTCTTTTCTTGATCAATGATTTCTTCATCTTTGACCCCATCTTTGGAGTTGACTACTGATTCTTCATCTGACTCATAACTTGAAGGAATTAACCTTTGAATGAAATTGACTTCTTGAACATTGACCCTGTCTTTAGATAGGAATATCTCTGAAACATTACCAACTTCATTGGCTTCAGAAAATGCCTCAGCTAGCTCTTGCTGTTCTCCAGCCTTCAAAATTATCTTGGCTAATTTATCTTCTTCATCAGGAAAAAATGAATTTGTCACTAATGGAGTTGTACTTTTTAATGATGCAGAATTTTTAACTGCCTCTAAAATATCTTGTGGAGACTTGGGAATTTGTGACTCCTGATCTTCATCCTGCTCTACTATATCTTTGAGCTCTTGTCCATAGACATATCTTGGTGATCTCTTAATCCATTGGACTTTAGGTGAATGACCCTGGTCTTCTTCAACTGGTGAGAACTGACTACTAACTTCATTGGGAGAGACCTGTGAAATTTCTCTTGAAACTCTTAGTAGGAGATTATCTTCATTATCTGAAGAGTCTTCTGTAATTTCTGGAAGATCTTGATTATTCCATTTAGGACTCCAATTGAATTCTTCTCCATATATTGCTAAAAAGTGCTTGTGTGCTTCCTCAGCTATTTCCTTGAATTCTTCATCCCAAGATGCTGCTGGAAGTACCTCTAAAGATGAGGGTTTCTCAGGGTTACTCACAATACTGACAGAGTTTTCTGACTTCTGCTGGTCTGGATCCTGAACATCTTCTGCTTCAACTTCTACTCATGCGACTTCATATATTTCTTCAATTTCTTCTCTTGTTGTCTGCACTTTTGTTAGCTTCAGCATACTAACCTGAACAGAATCTAAGCCTTTTAATGACATGCTTATGTCCTGAGTAGTTTGAGAACTTTCCAGTTTGTTACCAAGTACTTTCTCCACCATATTCATCAGGGTGTGAAGATCCTTTTCCTTTTGTTGAGATTGCTTGATCTTCTTCTCAACTAAAGACTTCTTTGACCCGGCCTTCTTGTGAGCATCCTTGCTGTTCTTTTCTACTTGTGAACTAGTCACTTTCATCTTTGAACTGCTCTGCTCCTCTGATAAAATATTCTTCAGTTCTAGATGGTTTTGAAGAATCAACACCTGTTCTCTTAATTTGTAAACTTCTTTCTTTATCACAATTAGCTCTGTTAAAAGTCCTTGATTGATATCAACTCCTGCTTCTTCATCTGGACCAAAAGAAACTTTCTTCTTCTTTGATACTATCTTTAAAGGACCTTGCTTCATTGCTGATTTGATAACTAACTCTGAACTCTTATCTTGCTTTTCATTATTCTTTGGCTGAGCTTGAACAACCGCAGGCTGCGTCATAGACAGCTTACAACCCTTGTAACCTGCTAGGGGAACTTGCTCACATGTTTCTCCTAGGTGACCCTTTCTGCCACAAGCATAACACTTGATCTCCTGTGGGCAATTCTTCTGAACATGATCATTGTTATGCTAGGCCCAGGTAGGGACAGGCATAGACCTTGCTGTGGAAGAAGAGGATCAAGTGAACCGAAGGTAAGCTTCAAGACGAGTGAAAGGCAACAAACTAAGTGTTGTATCTTAGAAGTACCAGCTACACTCCCAGGGATATGCCAAGATCAGATGCTGATGATCCTCTGGATAAGTGCCAGGACACAAGCAGTGGATTCCAAGTATGTAGGTACAAGGAGTAGTGGAGATGCAAGGACTGTGAGGTGATCGCAAGGTAGAAGTAGCGTAAGAAAGAGAAAACAGAAAGTACGCTACTTTATGGTACAGCTAATAGTAGTTCAAGTAGGGAACCACAAGTAATCAGGCTGACAAATGGTAAGTAAGGTATCCATGTAATGGATGGAAAGAGGAGCAGAAGATTAGGAGTCAGCTGAGTAAGAGATAAGAAGACCCAGGCAACAGGTCTAACAAAAGAGCAGTCTGGATAAGGCCAGAATGTGAGAAAGAGAATCTAAGAAGAGAAATAAACAAGGAGGCACCTCAGGTGCATGTAAAGAAGAGGGTTATTAGAGAAAACATAGAGAAAACATAACAATCATTGCAACCACAATTGAAACAACTTGGACAATTCACTGGGAGGTGACCTTCTTGCTTGCATACCTTGCAGGTAATAATTATTTTGGCTTCTACTCACCCTAAGGCTTTCATCTGCCTACTAAAATCCTCTGATATAGTTTTTGAACTTTTTGATTCTGACTTTCCTTGTTCAATTTGCTCTGATTCTACTCCAGTTTCTTCTTTACTCTTGTTTGACTATTTCAATATCTCAGCTTTCATCTGTGAACTTGAAGAATCCTTTTGAACTTCCTTGCTAGCATTTTCTACTCAAGGAGCTATGCTCAACTCTTTTGTCTCTTGCTTACTCTGTTTCTCTAAACTAGATTTTGATGAACCAGATTCTTCAACTGGTGTCCCTATAGTTCTCACTGCAGTCTGCAATTTTGTTTGACCAGATGCAACAACTGGTGGTGAACTTGAAACAACTGAAATTTTGAGGCTTCTTCACTCTATTCTGAGAATTGGCTCTGCCTGCTTCTGTTGCTTCTTGCTCCTCTTATCTTCGACCTTTAATATAGCAGGATCTACTACTGCTTTCCTGGATTTTGATACTGCAGGTTCCTGAACTGCCTTTTGACTCTTAACAACTTTTGATCAAGCAGTGGAAGTAACTGCTTGACTCTTTGATGATGTAGGAGCCTTGACTACCTTCTTAGCTTTTGATGAAGTGGATGCTTTAACTGCTTTTGCCTTTTGATCTGCAGTGGCTACTGCCTCTTCTCTAGCCTTTTGTTTCTCTGAGGATAGACTTTTAATATAGCTGATGCCTTAACAGCTGTGACAAATGATGATGGAGAAAGGGAAGGGGATAATGACTCCTTAGGCAACTTGATCCTGATTGCATCTACTTCAATAGCTGGATATCACATCCCATGCCAACAGGTCAACTCTGCTATGTCTCTGATGCAACTCTGGTTGCTTTTATGCTTTAAGCTATGTGCTTCCTAGTTCCTGTTACCTCCATCTTTTCCTATTAAACAATTGATTACAACTTTACCTATGCTAACTCTGTACCATTCTGATACAACTCTGTTGTTCCTCCAACCTCACTTTCTGTTCCTGTTCCTTTGTGCCATGCTTCTCCCTGTCATTACTTAGTTTCAGTTTGATATTATTCAACATTGTCTCCTCTGACATCTTCATTCGTATCCAGGATGCATTGGCACCTGCTTCACTTATGAGACAACTCCTTTCATATCTCTATTCCCTTCTTAGATAATCTGTCTCCCTGAGGTATAAGTACTGGAGTTCTGTATCTTGTACTTCAGTTTGAATATCAACCATAATACGATATTACAATCCCCCCCCAGACCCCTCCTGCCTCATGACTTGACATCGTACCCTACTCTAAAGTCCCTCAACTTACTCCATGACTTGATGTCATGTCTCTTGTTGGGAAAAAGCCCTACAGCTGATCCTGGACCTCCAATAGTTTCTGATTCCTCCATAAATCGAAGCACTTAGTACTAGCATAAGGGTGCACCATATAAGGTGAAGCCAAGCCCTGTCCACTCTGGAGTTATCCAGAGTACCCCTGAAGTACGTCAAAACATTTATAACAGTCAGATGGAACTTGGCTTCACCTTATGTGGTGCGCCCTTGCACTTCTCCATTGTTCTGATTTACATAGATGTTGGAGGTGGGTGAAGGCTGTCTCTATGCTCAACAGGAGGGACAGGCAGGGCAAGGAGAGTCAAGCCTAGTCATGGGGGTAAGATCTTATGACTCCTTCAAGGATATTGCTTGGCCTTGGAGATACTCTGGAGTAATCTGAAGGGTCAGAGTGAGCTCAAGGGCTTGAGCAGAGTAAGGATGACAATAAAAGGATGTTTCTGTTGTTTTTGTCAATATTCATACTAAGGTGACAGATTATCAAAATCCAAATACTGCTACTACTACTACTAGGTTTGTTACACTAGGCCCAGGTAGGGACAGGCGTAGACCTTGCTGTGGAAGAAGAGAATCAAGCAAACCGAAGGTAAGCTTCAAGACAAGTGGAAGGCAACAAACTAAGTGTTGTGCCTTAGAATTACCAGCTACACTCCCAGAAGTGTGCTGAGATCAGACACTGATGATCCTCTGGATAAGTGTCAGGACACAAGCAGTGGATTCCAAGTATGTAGGTACAAGGAGTAGTGGAGATGCGAGGACTGTGAGGTGATTGCAAGGTAGAAGTAGTGTGAAGAAAAGGGAATAGGAAGTATGCTACTTTATAGTACAGCTAATAGAGTTAAAGCAGAGAAGAAGTGAGTAATCATGCTGACGAATGATGAGTAAGGTATCCATGTAGAAATGGATGGAAAGAAATGGACTGATTATAAGTCAGCTGATTGGAGATAGAAGGCCTGGGCAAAGGGCATAACAAGAGAGTGGTCTAGGCTAGGCTAGAATGTGAGAAGAGCAGAATCTATGGATGACAAATGAGCAAGAGAGCACCTAAGGTGTGTGAAGAGCAGAAGCTATGACAAGAGAAAAGGAAAAAGAGAAAAGAAAAGAGGAAATGTAACAAGGTTGGAGTTCATTGGAAGGAGATATGAGCTCCAGAGGTCTCTGGAGATTTCCGGAGATTTCCAAAAATGGTCAAGTAGTCAAGTAGCAGGTTCTTTATCAAACAGGACTTGGCTTCAATGCCCTGGCATAGCCTTGGTGTCCTGATGTGCAGCAGGCTGGAGATAGCAGAGGAGAGCTTGCTCAGAGCTTAACAAGAGAGACAGACAAGATAAAGAATATCAAGTCCAGTCTTAAGAAGCAGAGTTATCAAGACTTATGGAAGGTAGCCAATAGGCTGATTATAATCTCCAGCAGGGCCAGAGGGTTGGAGTGAGTCAGAGGACTCAGGTTGGATAGGGGCAGTAACAACAGTAAAGTTGTTGCTTATCCCAAGTCAACATTAAGCCATAATGACTTTAATGCTGAAAACTCCGGAGTAACCTGGAGGGTTGGAGTAAGCCCAAAGGTTCAATCAGAGTGAGGATAATGACAAGAGGGTGTTTCTGTTGATTTTGTTGATATTTGTACTGAGGTACAAGATACAGAACTACAGTACTTATACCTTAGTGAGGCAGAACTATCTAGAAGTGTAACAAAATAAGACAAGTGCAAACTCAGAAGTGAAGCAGATGTCTAGATATCTAGGAAACAAATGGAGATGTCAGGAAAGACAGTGTCCAATTATGTCAGACTGAAACTGAAGGGTAACAGGATAAAACAGGGGGAAAACAAGGAACAGGAACAGAACAGAAAGAGTAACAATAATGGTAATGGTAACTGACTGGGAATGGTAACAGAGTTATATCAGGACAGTCTGGAGATAACAAAGGGGAACTAAGATAGTACTTGACTGGAGCAGAGATAGACTGGAAGTGAAATGGAGTAAAGTGGGAGTAGAAGCCTGGGGAAGTGTATAATGCTGAGAGGCAGGAAGCATACATGCATAGCTGGGGAAGACTGGAATGGTGACAGAGGGCTGGAGTTATCTGGAGGGGAGTCAGAGGGCTGGAGTAGCTTACTAGGTGCAAAGATCAATTGTAAGCTGGGTTGGAATGGGGTTGAAATTCAGGTTGGAGGTCTGGGATATGACATATTCAGAGTATACCTGTTATAATTACTTCAACATACTCTGGGGGTACTCTGAATAACTCCAGAGTGGATGGAGCTTGGCTTTACCTTATGTGGTGCACCCTTATGCTAGTACTGAGTGCCCCAATTTATGGAGGGATCAGAAACTATTGGAGGTCCAGGATTAGCTGTAGGGCTTTTTTCCAACAAGAGGCATGACATCAAGTCATGGAGTAAGTTGAGGGACTTTAGGGTAGGATATGATATCAAGTCATAAGGCAGGAGGGGTCTGGGGGGGATTGTAATGTCATATTATGGTTGATATTGTCATATCCTGGACCTCCAACCTAAATTCCAATCCCATTCCAACCCAGCTTACAATTGGTCTTTGCACCTAGTAAGCTACTCCAGCCCTCTGACTTCCCTCCAGACAACTCCAGCCCTCCATCACCATTCCAGTCTTTCCCAGCTATGCATGTATGCTTCCTGCCCCTCAATGTTATATACTTCCCTGGGCTTCTGCTCTCACTCCACCCCATTCTGCTTCCAGTCTATCTCTGCTCCAGTTAAATACTACCATAGTTCCCCTTTGTCATCTCTGAACTGTTCTGATATAACTCCATTACTATTCCCAGTCAGTTACCATTACCATCATTGTTACTCTTCCTGTTTTATTCCTGTTCCTTGTTTTCCCCCTGTTTCATCCTGTCACCCTTCAGTTTCAGTCTGACATGATTGGACACTGTCTTCCCTGACATCTATGTAAATCAGGACAATGAAGAAGTGCAAGGGCACACCACATAAGGTGAAGCTGAGTCCTGTCCGACCATTGAAACCCTTTCTAGATTCCTCCAGAGCTCTCTGGAGCCCCTGGAGTTTTGACCTTCCTTTAGCATCAAGGGTTTCATTTAAAAAGGAACTGGTTAAAAGTATACTCATCTTGGTATAGGTTTAACAGTCTCCTTTTTAGTGGTTTGAAAAGTTTTAACAGATATTCAAACTCAAGTACAAGATACAGAACTCCAGTACTTATACCTCAGAGAGGCAGATTGTCTAAGGAGGGAATGGAGATATGAAAGGAGTTGTCTCATAAGTGAAGCAGGTGCCAATGCATCCTGGATACAAATGAAGATGTCAGAGGAGACAATGTCAAATAATGTCAAACTGAAACTAAGTGATGACAGGGAAAAGCATGGCACAAAGAAACAGGAACAGAAAGTAAGGTCAGAGTTGTATTGGAATGGTATGGAGTTAGCATAGGTAAAGTTGTACTCATTCATCAGGTAGGAAAAGACAGAGGTAAAGGGAACTAGGAAACACATAGCTTAAAGTGTAAAAACAACTGGAGTTGTATTGGAGATATAGCAGAGTTGACCCATTGGCATGGGATGTGACAGTATTCCTCTCTTAAGGCCTGAACCCCTGAAGGCTGTGAAGCATGTGCTCTTGATGAATAAGTGAGTGGAGTGGACATTAGGGTTTAGCTGGCCAGAAAACCATAAAAGCAAATATCACCCCAGAGACTTTTACACTAGTATCTCTCATCATGTCTTCATTCACTGACATTCACACCTGGTCTGATGAGTGCCTGGAGGAGCATGTTGAAGATAAAGAGGAGCTTGGTGATGCAAAGTATGCCAAGTGAAAGTGGTGGGAAAAAGTGAGGAGAGAGGAGGTGACTCAGAAGAAAGTGGAGGAGGCTTGGAAAGCAGTGGCAGCAGTCTGGAAATGGGTGAGTATTGGAAATGGGGTCAGGACCTAGCACTCAAAAACTGGCTTAGGTGGAGAAACTTCACCAAGCCCAGGAAATGGGGTCAAGTAGCAGCAATGACAATGTTACAAATGTAACATTTGCTAGCAGAAGAGTTACATGACAAGCATATAACTGTGAGACTTTATTGCCAAACAAGGATAAACCCTAGGATATGATTGAGTTGTTATTCAGAGTTCCTCTTGGGTTTGGGCACAGCTTATAGGGTTGGATCTAGAATCTCAGATAAAGGTATTTCCCAATCAGATCTAGATGACATCTGATCTAGATTGATGGATCTGATCTGTGGCAGAGATCCAGATGGGATCTTCTCAGCCTTATAGTTGAGGACATGGTCTAATCTCCACTTACTCTATATCCTTACCTTCCATTCTTCACAGCTTCTCCATTCTACACCTATATCATATGGCCTATTGGTCATATTCTCAGTAAGCATGCCCTATGCCCTATTCCCATATTTAGTCTTTCCCTATGCCCTGGAGATGGTCTGTGTGCACTTGGACATAGTATAAATAGTCAAGTAGTTCCTTGGTTTTGACTCCCCAGCCTTAACCACTTGTTGGCTTGTTTATCTTGTACATCATCTAGTGCCTTGTTGATACAGGCATTTTCCTTCTAACTTGTGCTATGGCTCCTCAGGCCTTGCTACCCTGAGTCCACTACACCACTCTTTACTCTATTCCAATCAAATTCAACAATGAAACTGACACACTCTCTCAAGGCAGATCATTTAGGGTTAGAATGGGTTATTCAGAGATTGACACCATAACAGGCAAGAGGAGAGCAAAAGAGGAACCAGGGTGCCAGAGGTGCTAGAGGTGCAATAACTGGGAACTGAAGTGCCAGGTGGGCCTAGGCAAGTCAACATCATGCCTTGCCTATATAGAGGCAAAGGTAAAGTGTGACCGCCCTGGCTAGGAGAAGCCAGAGAGAAAGCAGAGATGGAAGGTGGGAGAGGAAGGGATGTCCAATAGCAGGGCAGACTCAGAGGAGACAGAGGAGGATTTTTGGCAGGTGGCTAAGGGCTGTCACCTGGTGGAGGTATCAATAAGGAAGGTGGGCTGAAAGATATGGCAAGAGGCCAAATGCAAGAACTGGCTGCTAGAGCAGCTGGTTAATGTGTTGGAAATAGCATGGGTGGAGAAGATCAGAGAAGCCAGGAGTTTAGGAAGCAAGGATGGAGAGATGGACAAGGTGGCAGTGGAGCTGTTGGAACTTTGTGCAGAGGTTGGTGAAATTTTGATGGTAGACAAGGAGATCAAAAAGGTTATCTTAGAATAGGTAGAGGGTCTTGTAACTAGATCACTAGATCCACTACAGTTGGTTAATCATAAGATGGCCTGGATTTGTCCAGATAACAGAAATAAAACTCCTCAACAATCTCCAAAGCATGCTCTAATTCAGTGGCAAGAAGCCACAAGGTCTCCTCATTAGTATCCTTATAATCTAACCACTTAACCAAATATAGTAATTTGCAGTTCCTTCACCTACAATCTATCTTTGAGTTTAGAATTTTGGAAATCTTAAACTCTGGTTCACTGTCAATCTCAACTGGGGGTGGGGGTGGTTGCATGTGATCTGGGATCACATTGGAAACAGAGGGTTCAAGTTGAAAAATATGAAAGATGAAATGCAACTAGAGGTACATTGACTAAATTCTAACACCTAGCTTTGATGTATGCTGATATTCCTAAGTCCTGGATAGTACTTTTATGCTAGTGGCACTGAACTAGGCAAAGTATAGAGAAATGATAAGAGCCAAGTGGAACAAGAACAAGAAGGTTCAAGTGCACAAAACTGGGAAAACCCAGGCTTGAGCTGACCTTCTTTTATATTGCTACATACTGTGCACAGACCATGTAACTGGCACTGGCCCTAAAGTATTGTACAGTAAGCCATTCAATAGTGATAAGAGAGCAAGAGTCTAGAAATACATGAGGCAAACATAAGATGTGACTTTAGAGTCTAGATTGCTCTAGATCTGTGCTGTGTGAAGAAGTGAAATGGTGAAGATGTGAAGGTGTGAAGGTGTGAAAAAGGTCATGTGATGTGACAATGTGAAGAGTTGCAATAGTGATAAGATAAGTCCAAAAAGAGTAAAAATGAAAAAGTGCATTATAAAAAAAGACCAGATGAACAGACTTCATGTTCTCCAGAAGACAGAGTGTGAAGGATAGTGAGCCCACCTGAGCAATAATGGAATAAGGACCTAAGTTCTTTTTGGCAAGTTTCTTGGAAGGCCACGTAGTCCTAAAGTACTTAGCCTTGACAAACACCTGGTCACCTACTTTAAAGTCCAGTGTCAGAGATCATTGAGCATCTGCAGGTCCTTGATATCTGACTTGGGCAGCAGCTATTTCTTCACAAAGGAAGGTGTGGAGAGAGTTGAGGTCTTTGGCATATTCTCGAGCTCAGGTAGAGGTGAGATCACATTCTGGGTGCACAGAGATATTTGAATGGTAGCCCTTGTTTGTAAAGAAAGGGAAAACACCTGTGGTAGCATTAGGGGCATTGTTATAAGTGAACTTCATAAGGGGCAGGAGTTTGAACCAGTTGTCCTGCTAATAGTTGCAATAAATATGTAGATACTGCTCCAGGATTTGATTCATTTGCTTAGTTTGACCATTACCCTCTGGATAATACCCAGAGGTGAAGTAAAGATGGATATTGAGGGCTTGACCCAGAAAACAGAAGAAATGGGAAACAAATTCAGAACCTTGATCAGAGGTGATGTGGGAGAAAACTCCATGTTTGGAAAACATATGGAGTAAGAAAAGTTTAGCAAGCTTTGGGGAGGTCACCTTGTCATCTGTAGGAATGAAGACACACTGCTTCAATAGACGATCTACAACAATAAGAATGGTGGAGTGACTGGAGGAAGCCAGGAGCTGTTTGATGAAATCCATAGAAATGGAATTCCATGGCTTTTCTGGAATGGGGAGCTGCTTGAGGAAACTGTAGGGTTTGTGATGGGGTGCCTTAGCATGGGCACATGCTGTACATGAAGAAACATATTCCTTGATGAATGCTCAAATGCCAGGCCAGGTATACTCTTGGTGAGTGAGCTTCAATGTCTGATTCTGACCAAAGTGTCCAGATAAGGGGTGGTTGTGCTTGTAGCAGAGGACCTGGAGTCAGAGGTCAGAAGCATCAGGGACATAGATGTGATTGTTCAGATGCAAGAAACCTCCTGGGTCTCTAGACCAACAAGAGTTGAATAAAAGGATACCAGAACAGTGAATAGAGGTGGTAGAGTCAGAAGGAAGTGCTGAGATGATGTCATAATGGAGGATTTTGATGTTAAAGAGGGATATGGACCAGAAGACTGGAGATGCTAGGAAGAAAGCCCAGAGGGATGCAGTGAGTTGTTCCTGCATGAACACAGGCCAGAAGTTATGTGAATTGATGAGGGCATAGTCGCAATTCCATGCACTGGGATAGATGTCCCATCATCTAGTTAGAGCATCAGACTTAGTGCCTAAACAGCCAGGGTGAAAACAGATGATCAGATTAAACTGAGAGAGAAACTCCAACCACCAGGCTTGCCAGTGGATCAGAAGTTTAGACATAGTGAAATATTCCAGGTTCTTGTGATCAGTGACAACATCCACCAGAGAACTGGAACCTTCAAGGTAATAATGCCAGGTCTTGAATGCAGTGAAAATAGCAAGAAGCTCCTTATCATGGGTGTCATAGTTGAGTTCTGGTGCAGTGAGCATATGTGAATAGAAAGTGACAGGGTGGACCTCATTATCTGGGGACTGGAGTGAGAGGATTCTGGCAATTGCATAGTTGGAGGCATCAGTTTCAATGATGAGAGGAGTGTCAGGGATCCAATGGGTCAAAATAGGAGTGGAAGTAAAAGCATCCTTGAGGTGCTGGAAAGCAGCATGACAAGAAGCATTGAAATCCCAACAAGCAGACTTGTGGGTGAGGCAAGTCAGGGAAACAACAATGTCAGAGTAGCCCCAGATGAAGCAGCAGTAGAAGTTAGCAAAACTGAGGAAGGACTGGATATCCCTAATCTTGCAAGGCTCAGGCCAATCCAGGATGGATTGAATCTTTTCAGGGGACATTGTAAGCCTGCAAGGAGAGAGTAGATACCCAAGATACTCAGTGAAATTGGTATAGAATTCACATTTCTTGGGTTTGGCAAAGAGGCTATGCTTCCAGAGGTGGCAAAGGACTTTGCAGACATGCTCAGTATGTGATGTCTGGTCAGCAGAGAAAATTAGGATATCATCCAAATAAATGATTACTGAAACATCAAGAAGATTGGCAAAGATAGAATTGATAAACTGCTGGAAAGCCACAGGGGCATTGGTGAGCTCAAATAATATGACAAGCCACTTGTAGGAGCCATAGTGCATATGGAAAGAGGTTTTCCACTTGTTGCCCTTAGCAATACAAACTAAATGGTAAGCATGCCTAAGATCAAGTTTGGTATAGATGGTTGCACAGCTTGGAGTGTCAAGGAGATCAGAGATGTGCAGAAGGGGGTAGTGGTCTTTCTTTGTGATCTTGTTGAGTCCTCAGAAATCTACACACAACCAGAGGGATCTGTCCTTCTTCCAGACAAAGAGAACAGGAACAGCATGAGCAGATGCAGAGGGTCAGACAAAACCAGTAGCAAGATGTTCATCTAGGAAAGTCCTGAGTGCTTCAAGCTCAAAGGGTAACAGGGAATAGGTGGTGCCAACAGGCAGTGAGGTGCCTTCTTCCAGATCAATTTTCAGATCAAACTTGTGGTGAGGGGCAAGAGTAGCCACCTTGCTTTTGCTAAACACATTGGCAAAGTCATGGTATTCCTGAGGAACACCAGAAAGGTCAGCTGGAGGAGAAGCAATGGAAGCAGAGTGGAGATAACTCTCTGGGAATTGGAGCTGCAGATAGAATGGGATTGAGCCATCAAGGCTACGGGTACATGTGAACACTGATGAGCTGAGGAGCTCAATCAACAGAGGTTTGAGGTTATGGGAGCACAGTGAATCAGGTTTAGAGTCAGCTTGGATCGGAGAAATTGGAGGCTGTGGAGGTGAGCTCAGGGGTGTTGGCATGTTAGGTTCAGATGATCAGAACAAGATACAACTTGATACCCAGTCAATCAACAGATTGTAGCAGGCAAGCCAGTTGTATCCTAGAACAAGAGAACTAGATCCATCCAATGAAGTGACATAGAACATCATTGGAGTAATATTACCAGTTTCAAAACAAACAGAAAGATCAATGGCATTCATAATCATAGAATTGGAAGAGCCATCAAAAAGTTGGAGCTGCAATGGAGGAATGGAATAAGTTGGAAGATTGTAAGTACTGACTAACTTGGTGTCTATGAAGCAATCTGAAGAACCAGAGTCAATCAG
>JBBPKN010001022.1:0-22958 GCA_038089275.1 Pulveroboletus cf. rosaemariae | reverse complement strand
TCTATTGAGATGCCTAGATGGCTAAACAAACAAGTGCTCAAAGCTGGGGAGCTAAAAGCTACATGAACAGCCTATTTATACTATCTAGGGTGGTGCACAGACCACCAAGTCTAGCTGGGATAAATACTGATATGGTAATTGGGCATAGGGCAAGGGTAAAGGGTATGACTAAATAGCCATGCATATCAAGGGTCTGGAATGGAAGAGAAGTACAAGAATGGAAAGGAAGACTGCAGAGTCAATGGACATGAAGACAGCACCTTAGCCTTGAGGCCAAGGAGATCCCATCTGGATCTCTGCCACAGATCAGATTCATCAATCTAGATCTAGATCTAAGATCCAAGATCAGATGTCATCTAGATTAGATCAGAAGATACCATCATCTGAGATTGCTGCTAATCCTGTGCTAACCCTTTAGTCAAGGTATACTCTGAATAGAACTAACCATAGCCTAGGATTTGGCTCAATATGGCATAGGAGTCTCACAGTCATGTGCTTATCATGTGACTCTTGTGTATCCAAACTGTTTATTTGTAACACATAGAATAAACTAGAAATGGAGATGGGGTGGAGTGGAAGCAGAAGTCTGGAGGAGCACATATTAAGGGAAGAATGAAAAGAGTATGAGCACATGACTGCAGTGGGATGGAGTACAGACAGTGGACTGGAATTGTGGTATGGGGAGTCAGATGGTTAATGTGGCTTACTAGATGCAAGAACTAGGCATAAGTTGGAATGGAATAGGTACCAGAGGCATGGGATATGATAGGGGTTAGGGTTGAGTCTAGGAGTATAGAACAGAATACCCTCATGCATAAAAAATACATATCAGAAAGCTATGGAAAAGTTCAAATCAAATTGGAAGGAATATAATGAGTATTGCAGAGAACTTACTAATGCACAGAAGCAGAAAGAATGAGCAGCACATGAAGAGCAATGTACCCATGATGCTGCTGCTAAGCAAATGAAATGGATAATAGAATGGAAGCAAATATGTACTAAGTGAGAGGTGGAGAAGCAACAAAAAGAGAAAGAGAGATCACTGCAAAAGCACAAGAGGTAGAGAAACATGCTAAGAGAAGACAGTGAGCTGAGGAGGAGAAGGCAAGACAGAAGCTTGCAAGTGAAGGAGTGCTGCCAATCCAAAAGAGAAGGTGGCAGATATAAAGCAAGAATGAAATTGATGAACCAACCATTGATACTGTTGGTGTCAATGCTGAGAACCTTGATAGGACAATGCCATAACTAAGAATATTGCTCAAATTGCCAGCTGCTACAGACAGATTGGTCAAACTGATAAACCAGTGAAGAGACAATAGAGATGAATATGATTTTTCAATTTTTGTTGTAGTACAACAGCAATTTCTGAGATATGACCCATTTCCCTGATATAGCCTCTACTGGAGTATGTTGATAAAAAAAAGTATGTAGCTCATAAACAGTCACTATTAAAAATATAAAAATGCCACCATCAGATAAAGAACTATTTTTTCTTTAAGAGGAAATCAAAAAATTTGCTTCTTAAGTAACAAGATATTGTGCTATTGAATCAACAAGCTCAAGTGATTCATTACTAGGTCATGCACAGTATTGAAGGGGTTGAAAACAAAAGACATATACAATCGAATTATCAACATTACTAAAAAAGCAACAATCCACCTTAGTCTCCTTTTTCTAGTGAAAAAAAGGACCCATTTTCTTTGTAAATAGAAAATTATCAGATGTTAATGAGTCTGAGAACTTGATCAGGTGGGACAATCACCAGAGGAAACTATGCAAATTGAACTCACCCCATATATGCTGCATATATACTTGTTCACCAGAGCTATAGATAATCTTACATGTTCATATTCAAAAAAATGGGCAAATGAATACTAGCATCTATCAGAATCACTTCCAATCTGATCCACTTATTTCCCAAGACATCATTTGCTGGACATAGAGAAATATCCCTGCAAACCACAACTACAATCCCTATTTCTGAAATGCAACTAGACAATGCATTGACCTTCCTAACCCTAACCCTTGGGGAGTGCCTTCCTATCCTGCTATCTGGCTTTTGTGCTAGTGGCCAGGAACTAGGCATGATGAGACAAAAGTGAGAGCCAAGACACTTATAAGCAAGTGGGATTCAAGCCTAAGAACTAGAACTAGACTTAAGTGAGCAAGACTGGAGAATTCCAGCTTGTCTACCCTTGCCTTTATATATTCCAAGGTAAAGTGCATGGACCATGCTGACTAGTACAGGAACTACCTAATCAGGAAATGCCCTAAACCCTGGATTAATAGATAAGGCAGAAAATGAGAAAAAAGCATGAAGTGGAGATTAAGAGTATGGCAGGATACCATGCAGATGTGGGAGAATGGAAGAGAAGTATCTAGGAAATGAATGCAGGGTCAGAGGTGCTTGCACCATGAGGATGGAGATCTCTGCCACAGATACATCTAGGGTTCAGATCCAGATCCAGATCTAGATCAGATGAGATCCATGGAGATAAGATGGAGGGCAGTTCCAGGGAAGATCCCGGGAAGATCCATGTCAAGTGACTAATGATCACATGACCACTGCTAGGAAATGGAATGATAAATACTCTTAAGGAAAACAGACCACAGACTAGGATTAAGCTTAAAATAGGGTGTCTTGTGCATGATCATGTGATGTCACATGACTAGTTCTAGTGCTGAAGTGTCACTTCATAACAATTTCCACATCATTATTGTCTTGGCTGGCAATTACCAACTGAAAAGCTGCTTGTTCCTCTTACCCATAATCAATAAAATGCACCTGGTTAATGCAATCACCTTGAGCATAGTTGAAGGTTACACAGCCACCTATTCTCACAGGATCAAGCCCACTTCAGAAAGGGGCTTGATTTCAGTAGCCTGCATATGCTCTTTCTGAAACATACCATAGTCTGGAGCCTGAAATTTATACTCTACCCTTTAACAGGGGAATAAATGTGCACTGCATCACCCATAAGATGAATAACACCATCTGCTGGTCCTTTCCCTAGAGAATCAGGTCAGGTAAAGTGTGTATCAGAGATTACAGCATGGTTGTGGGAATATATCAACCAGATAACTTCCTTGATATGTACAGACTTGGATTTCAAGTTCATGGAAGGGTCAGATAATCAAACTAACAGTCCAAACTGATTCACCATGCTTTGTAAATACTCCTTTGAGGGTAAGCATGGAATATCTTTCTCTTTCATATGAATTCTGGCCCTGATATAGTAGAGTGGGTCTGTAGAGGTGTCAGAAAAAAGGGGCAAAAAAAGAAATAAACTCTTTGGGGACAATATGAAGTGGGTCTCCACACCTGGTGTCAAATATAACATCCACAAGGACCATCTGCATAAAGTTGATTTCACTTGCTGGCAACTCAGATATCAAATCATTAAATTCAATGCAAAAGGTCATATAAACTTGAATGTTCAGATGTAAATAATGCAATACTAAATGATTACAACCAGAACTCACCACTGAGTACATGCCATCTGCACTGACAACATATCTTGTGAAGATCACTCTGCCATCTTCAAATGTGACATCTGTCAGCTGACTGTTTTTTGCCTTGTGCTTCATCTAAACTATCATTAGAGCTTATGGACAGAAACATCAAAACTAGCCAGCCTCTTCTTGAAAATTTATTTGATTATATACTAAGAAATGCAAATATAGTCTGAGTGCCACATGAATGGCTTAAGAGAAAAGTTAGGATGGACTAAGAGACCAATACATGTCTTGAATGTATATTGGTCAGTTTTATATTTGATCTCATTTCCCATTCCAATCTTATTCAGGACATGCAAGATATTGAGAGGACAAGCAAAGGACATGGAAAAGTTCACCTACCTCAACAAGTGCTAGCATAAATGATGATAGCACAAGATATGTTGACATCATCTGAGATGATGTCCACAATGACCAAGTTTCAGCAATCATGATGGAGGAGAGATATGGTAGTAGTGAGGCCTATACTGACTATGAAAACTGTGGTGCTATTGGAGAGTGCTGTTATTGCTATATGAAGTGGGCATTGATAGAGACTGTTTTATACATGGATTACTTTTGCTCTGCAGTGCACATGCTAATTATTTGGAACAATACTTGCATAGTTGCAGAATACACACAGTATCTATAAGAATAAGTGACAAAGTTGTGTAGAGATAAAGGGACTGGAGAGTAATGAAAGCTCCTTATGATACTGTCATATCCTATGCCTCCAGTACCTATTCTGGCCCAACTTGCACCTGGTCCTTGCATCTAGTAAGCTGCAATAACCCTCTGACTTCCTGTCACACAACTCTGGTTCTCTATCTGCATCTCATTTCACTGTAGCTATATGCTTGTACATCTTTCACCTATCCCTCAGTATGCACTCCCCCAGACCTCTGCTCCTGCTCTACTCCATTCCTGTCTCTAGTTCATTCTATGTTCCCAGTTAAGTACTACCTTAGTTCTGCTTCATCTTCTCCAGACTACTTCAAGATAACTCCATATCTATTCCTGCTCACAGTTACAGTTATTGCTCCTGTTCCTGTCCCCATTCCTGTTCCTGTTCCTTGTTCCCTCTTACTTCTTCTTGTCACCACTCAGTTTTATCCTGACATTATTTGATGTTGTCTCCCCTGACATCTCCATTCATATCCAGGTTGCAATGGCACCTGCCTTTGCTTCAGAGACAACTTCCTTCACATCTCCCTTTCTCCTTATATCACTTGTTCTCTAAGATATAAGTACTGTAGCTCTGTATCTTATACCTTAGTATAAATATTGACAAAGACATCCCATCTTGATTTTATCCTCACTCTGTCTGAGCTTCCCAGCTCAACCTCTGACTCTCTGGGTAACTCTGGAGAATTTCAGTCCTAAGTGATATCTCTAAGGGAAATCTAAAGGACCTACTCTCATTATAACTAGGCTTGACACCCCTTGTCTTGCCTGTCCCCTCTGTTGAGCATAGACTACTTCCCTCTCATCTCCAACTCCTTTATAAATCAGAATAATGAGAAGTGCAAGGGTGCACCACATAAGGTGAAGCTGAGTCCTGCCTGACCAACATAACCCTTTCCAAACCTTTCCAGAAATCTTTAGACATCTCCAGAGCTTCTGGAGTTATGCTCCTCATTTAGGTTCATAAACCACCAAGGCTCTCAAATCTAACTTTTGTTCTCTAGCAATAAGGGTTTGGTCCTCAAGAAATCAAGATAGGGAGTATATGTTTTAACAGATACAGTGGTGAGGCCAACAAATGGCACCAAGATCCAGTTAGATGCTACCCCATGATAGCACTATTACAGAGATAATTGAACCATTACCTTCTTGCTCTTTTAGTCCATTTCTGTATTACATGAATACTAGTTCACACTTCTCATCATGCATTTACAGTATTACATCCAGCACTGGCATCCTTTCTTTGTCCACCAAGGCTGTAATGCATACCACCCTTGTTCTCCCATGTGACACTTATCATGGGCTGTATATTATGGACAGCACATATCTTGGAACAATGTCATGAGTTTATCATGGATTCCAGGATTTTGTCATATATCAGGCATTTAAATCCATTTCTAACCCCTTTAGCAAGTCTCTGCTTAGCTAATGCCTCAGTACTTGCACTCCAGCACTGCCAGCCAGCCTCTCTGACTTCCTGATTCTTTTTCATGCAACTTCAGTTACAACTCTGATACTCCAACCCCTTCTAATCCAGCTCCAATCTAGCTCATGCTTGGTCCTTGCACTTAGTGCTTGCCAAAGCTACACTAGTCCTCTGACCCTTCTCCATGACACTCCAGTCCTTCAACATCCTTTCCATTGCACTAGCTTCTCTGAAGCTACCATGTTCCTTTTCTGCTTCTATTCCAATCTTGACTTTGCTTACAATTTCTATTCATTGCATCTTAGTCCTTGCTCCTGCTTCTCCAAAGCTACTTTACTTTAACTCCACTTTTCTTGACATTGGTTCTTGTTTTCTGTGTTGTTTCAGCTTTATATCCAACTACTGTTGTGATAACATCCATTGTTAGCTACTCTTTGATACCTCTGATCCTATCTCCATTCAACTTCAGGAGATAATACTTCATATTTTACTTCTCTGACAACTCCTATTGCATCTCCATTCATATCCAGGTTGCATTGGCACCTGTCTTCACTTCTAAGACAACTTTCTTTACATTTCTGTTTCTTCTTTAGATAATCTGCTTTTCCAAGGTATAAGTACAATAGTCCTGTATCTAATACCTTAGTTTGAATATCAACAGAAACATTCCCCCTTCATGTCTGTTTATCCTTACTCTGACCAAGCCCTTAGGCTTACCCTCCAACTCTTCAGAGTACTCTGGAGTCTTTAGCATTTAAGTCATGTTGGCTTGATGTTGATTTGAAATAAGTGACAACTTTACTGCTGTTGCTACCCCTATTGTTAAAACTGGCAGAATCTCTATCTCAGTTTCTTGAGGACCAAACCCTTATTGCTAGAGAACAGAGGTCAGGTTCTGAAGCCTGGTGGTTTACAAACCTAAGTGAGGAACATAACTTCAGGAGCTCTAGAGATATCTGGAGATTTCTGGAATGGTTTGGGAAGGGTTTGTTGGTTGAGTGGGACTTGGCTTCACCTTATGTGGTGTATCCTTACACTTTTCATTGTCCCAATTTATGGAGGGATCAGGGGTGAGGAGTAAGCACTCTATGCTCAACAGAAGGGACAGGCAAGATAAGGAGTGTCAAGCCTAGCCATAATGGGAGTAGGTTCTTTGAATTTCCCTTAAAGATATTATTTAGGACCAGAATCCTCTGGAGTTATCTGGAGGGCCAGAGAGTTGAGTTGGGAAGCTCAGACAGAGTGAGGACAAAACCAAGATGGGGTGTCTTTGTCAATATTCAAACTAAGGTATAAGATACAGGACTACAGTACTTATATCTTGGAAAACAAGTAATCTAAGAAAGAAAGAGAGATGTAAAGGAGGTTGTCTTTGAAGCAAAGACAGGTGCTATTGCAATCTGAATATGAATGAAGATGTCAGGGAAGACAACATCAAATAATGTCAGAATGAAACTAAATGGTGACAGGAAGAAGCAAGAGAGAACAAGGAACAGGAACAAGAACAGGAATAGAAACAAGAATAATATTGATGACTGTGAGCAGGAACAGATACAGAGTTATCTCAGAGTAGTCTGGAGATGATGAAGCAGAACTAAGGTAGTACTTAACTGAGAACATAGAATGAACTAGGAACAGGAATGGGGTAGAGCAGAGGTGGAAGTCCAGGGGAGCACATACTGAGGGAAAAACAGAAGAAGTATGGGCATATGGCTGCAGTGGATGGAGTGCAGACAGAGGACCAGAGTCACATGACAGAGAGTCAGAGGGTTAGTGCAGCTTACTAGATGCAAGGACTAGATGCAAGTTGGACCAGACTAGATATCAGAGGCATGGAATATGATAGTATCTTTCCCTTAGGCCTGAATCCTTGAAGGCTGTTGGCCCAGGGTGTGAAGAGTACCAACATGTGATCTGAGATAGTGTGAAATGGGCCATGATCAAGTATTAGTAACCATAAAGTGGTCAAACAAAATGGTGTGGAGATGACAATTACATGACCTAGCATCAATAACCAAGGGATGGACAAGTAGAGTGGGGGTGGAATTGAATGAACATGTGACCTTGTTTAGTGTAATTATGGGAGGACAATCAGGGTTCTCAGCTTGCCATAAATAAAAATGGTCACTTTCTAGCAACTTCTTCTTTTTTCTACAATAGCATGTATTATAATGTACTTTTTCAATTTTACTCTTTTTGGACTTATCATCTTATTGCTGTAGCTCTTCACATTATCACATCATGTGACCTTTTCACATCTTCACCTTTTCACCTCTTCACTTCTTCACCATTTCACATTTCACACCTTCACATGGCACAAGGCTAGAGTAATCTAGACTCTAATGTCACACCTCATGTTTGCCTCATGTATTTCTAGGTCCCTGCTCTTTTAACACTATTGGATAGCTTACTGTACATTACTTTAGGGCCAGTACCATTTACATGGTCTGTGCTCATACTGTAGCAATATATAAGGAGGTTGGCTCAAGCCTGGGTTTTCCCAGTCTTGTGCACTTGAACCTTCCAGTTCTAGTTCTATCTTGGCTCTTATCATTTCACTACTCTTGCCTAGTTCAAAGCTATTAGTTAAAAGCTTCACTCAGCACTCAGGACTTTAGGAATATCAGCACACACCAAGGCTAGGTGTTGGATTTAGGCCAACACATCTATAGTTGAATTTCAGCATGTCTATCCTTGATGACATTGCTATGTGGGAAGAAGAATGGCTTGTAGAATGTGCCAATAATAATGAGGCATTGAGTGACATCAAATACACTGAGTGCAAGAGGCATAGAAAGACAAGTGTTATAATGTACTTTTTATTTTTGGCATTTTCTTCTCAAACTTGTAGCTCTTCACATTATCACATCACATGACTATTTCACATATTCACTTTTCACCACTTCACCACTTCATCTATTTCACACTTTCACATGTCACAGATCTAGAGCAATCTAGACTCTGATGTCATGCCTTATTATTTCTTGCTATATTTCTAGGTCCCTGCTCTATTTCTGCTATTGATTCACTTATTGTACAATACTTTAGGGCCAGCATCACTTACATGGTCTGTGCACATTCTGTAGCAATATAAAAGAAGGTCAGCTCAAGTCTGGGTTTTCCTAGTCTTGTGCATTTGAACCTTCCAGTTCTACAAGTCCCATGGCTTTTATTATTTCTCTACTCTTTTGCCTAGTTCTTGTACCTCTATATTCAAAGATACTACTTAGGATTGTTTCAGCACATACCAAGGAAAGGTGTTAGAATTTAGATCAATGCATTAAGTAGTTGTGTTTCACTTGTGCAAGACTACTCTACTTGGTCTATGCAGGAAGGAAAGAAAATATTAGATTACACCATAGTTTTATGCCCATTAGATGTGCTTATCCCTGGGGGCATGAGAAGACTTTAAAAGATCTTATTAACAAGGCAATCTTAGGTTCTTCAGATAATGAATTAGAAAGAGAATTGTTTCAGAAGAGATATAATAAATTTGATAAACAAACAGGACTAGACTTTCAAGTTATCAAGGCCAGAGATAGGAAAGTAGCCATTACAGACAGATTACACTTTGTTACAATTTCTCTTTTCTTTCCTCTTTTTCTCTTTTTTTTATCCTAACTTCTGCTTTTCTCACACCTTAGGTGCTCTCTTGTTCATTTGTCATTATAGATTCCGCTCTTCTCACATTCTAGCCCAGCCTAGACCACTCTCTTGTTATGCCCTTTGCCCAGGCCTTCTATCTTTAATCAGCTGACTCATAATCATTCCATGTCTTTCCATCTGTTTCTACACAGATACCTTACTCATTCTATCTCCGCTTTAACTCTGTTAACTGTACTATAAAGTAGTGTACTTTCTGTCTCCTCTTCTTCATGCTACTTCTACCTTGTGATTACCTCACAGTCCTCACATCTCCACTGCTCCTTGTATCTACATACTGGGAATCCATTACTTGTGTCCTCACACTTATCCAGAGGGTCATTAGTGTCTGATCTTGGCACACCCCTGGGAGTGTAGCTGGTACTTCTAAGGCACAACACTTCATTTGTCACCTTCCACTTGTCTTAAAGCTTACCTTTGGTTTGCTTCATCCTCTTCTTTCACAGCAAGGTCTATGCTTGTCCCTATCCGGGCCTAGTGTAACAAAAGAAGTAGCATATTCTACTTGCAGCTATTATTGCTATAGTTCGCTCCCACCATTCCATCCAAACAACCCTTGCTGTTTGACTCTCTCTGGGGTGAGCCTTGTGCCTCTACCTCAGACCCTCTTGAATCCACTTTGGAACCCAAGAACCCCTCTTCTCTGGATCGCCCTTTCACACCAAAAGATGCACTCGCGGATATCCTTGTCTCCTCTCAAGAAGAAGTACAAGAAGACCGTGACCTTGCTTATGAACTCTCCTCCTCCTTGCAGATTCCCCAAGCTTAGACACCTCCATCCCCTACTTCCATTTGATGCCAACCTGTGTTTACCCTTCCCTGACCCTCCCTATCCACTGCCATGTCTGGCTCCTCCACCACCACCACCAAGTCTACAGAACTTCATCTTGGTGCCCCTGAGCACTTTGATGGCAACAGATCCAAGGCTGAGAACTGGCTGGATACTGTCCAGTTCTATTTCTTTGTTAACAGCGTGGTTTATGACTTTGATGAGAAGAAGATTGTGTTTGCCCTTTTGTTTATGACAAAAGGGCCAGCACTGTCATGGGCTGCAATATACCGGAAGAAGTGCATCTCCAGAATGACTGTCACCATGGGAAAGTTTTCCCATTTCACCTCTGTGTTCCTGAAAGTCTTCCAACAACAGGACATGGTTAATGTCGCTATTTATTGGTTGACAAACACACAGATGAAGCAGGGAAAGAAAGGTGAATGGATGCCTTCCCTTGCTGAATATACCGCTGAGTTCCAGAACTGTGTTGTCACTGCTAAAATCACTGATGACAATGTCCTTATTGGATATTTCAAAACAGAACTCACATTCTACCTCTCATGTCACATCCATAATCTGGATACAATCCCCTCTATGATTGCCAAGTGATATACCAAGGCTGCTCACTTTCAAGGAACTATGGAGCGCACTTGCTCTATAGAACAATGGCAAAAGAATCCTTGCATGTTCACCTGGACTCTAATATCCCCCTTTACCACATTCAAGCCAGAGAAAGATCCAAATGCAATGGATGTTGATGCTGTAAAGAAGGGGCGCCTGACTGAAGCAGGTAGGGCCTTCTGCATCAAGAATAAGCTTTGTTTTAGATGCTGGAAACCTGGTCATATCAACACTGCCTGCCCAAATTTCCCTGCTTCTTCTTTCTCCCCTGCCATCATCAAGGACACTTCTCATATCAAGACAGTTTCTGCCAAAGAACTGACAACAAAGATTAAGGATGTTAGTGATAATGAATCAGATAATGGGGTGGCAAGAGTAGTTGCAAAGAAAGAACAGAAGAAAAAAATGGAAAGAAAGGGTTTTTAAAATGGAGTACCTCCCCTATGCAAGGTACTCCCTCATTCTCTTGTGCACCTGTACTTGTATCTGCTTCCAAGAAATCTATGAAGATTGTGATTCAAGTTTCCCCCTCTACTCATGCCAAGAAAGTCATAGTCACTCATGCTCTTGTTGACAGTGGAGCACAAATCAACTGCATCAACTGGGACTTTGTCAAGAAGAACCAGTTCCCCACTAAGAAGCTTGACAAACCAATAGTCATTTGGAATGTCAATCACTCTGAGAACAAGAAGGGCAAGATTACTCAAACTTGTGACCTACTTCTTCATTTCAAACAGTCCATCCTCCTGGTTTCCTGCTATGTTATCACATGTGGGAAGGAGAACATTATTCTTGGACACCCATGGCTTTGGGCCACAAACTCTACCATTGACTGGATGGCAAACACGCTCACTATTCCAGACCCCCTCCCCAATAATGCTATCTATTGCATCAACTCAGTTCACCAACCTTGATTTGATGGACTCCTTGAAGATATCATCATTCCCCACAATGAACTCTTGGTCCACTACTTGGACTATGTCACCCCAGAGCAATCTATCAATGAATCGCTCTATGACCACCATTCCAGCAGGATCTTAGATTGCTGCTCCTCTTATCTCCCAGAAATCACTGTCACTCGGCTCACCACCTTCACTGAGCTTGCTATTGAGGCTGAAAAGGCCAAACCCAAGATAACTCTTCCCTCCAAATATTCTCAGTTCACATCAATATTCTCCGACACTCCAAAAACCCTTGACCACCTTCTGCCCTCTCACCCATATGATCACGAAATAAATCTGAAGAACACATTTGTTCCAAAAATCAGTAAGGTTTATCCCTTATCCTCCCCTGAGCAACAGGCCATGGAAGCTTTCCTTGAAGAGAACCTTCAAGCTGGGAAGATCTGTCCCTCCAAGTTCCCTCAAGCATTATTCTTCTTCTTTGTCAAGAAAAAGGACGGCAAACTCCACCCCTGCCAACATTATAGATATCTTAATGAGCACACCATTCGTGATGCCTATCCTCTTCCCTTTATCTCTGACCTCATCAACAAGCTCCGCAATGCTCAGCTTTTCACTAAGTTTGACATCTGATGGGGCTATAACAATGTCCATATTCAAGATGGACACCAATGGAAAGCTGCCTTCATTACTCATAAGGGGCTTTTCGAACCCAAAGTAATATTCTTCAGTTTGAACAACTCACCTGCTACTTTCCAGTGATTCATGAATGACTCATTCCATGATATGATTGCTGAGGGATGACTCATCATTTATATGGACAATCTCCTTATCTTTTCCCCTAATGCTAACACCCATCAGAAACACACCTCCTGTGTCCTTCAACAAATGACAGAACTTAATCTCCACCTCAAACTGGAGAAATGCACCTTCTGTTATGGTGTCAATCTCTAAATGATCCGTCCTAACCCTAAATGGTCTGCCTTGAGAGGGTGCGTTGGTTTCATTTGTCAGATTTGGTTGAAATAGAGTGAAGAGCGATGTGTGGACTCAGGATAGCAAAGCCTGAGAAGCCATAGCACTTGTTAGGAGGGAAATGCCTGTATTGTCAAGGTACTAGATGATGTACAAGATAACAAAGTGATTAAGGCTGGGAAGCCAAAACCAACGAACTACTCTGCTATTTATACTAAGTACTGGTGCACATGGACCACCTCCAGGGTTAAGGGAATACTAAATAAGGAATAGGGCATAGGGCATGCTTACTGAGAATATGACCAATGGGCCATGTGGATAAGGGGTGTGGAATGGAGAGGCTATGTAGAATGGAAGATAAGGGTCTAGAGTAAGCAGAGATTAAACCATGCCCTCAACCATGAGGCCAAGGAGATCCCATCTAGAAATCTGCCACAGATCAGATCAGACCCTCATCTAGATCAAGATCCAGATTCATCAGAGATCTAATCAGGAGATGCATCTATCATCTGAGATACTAGATCCAACCATAAGCTATGCCCAAACCCAAGGGGAACTCTGAATATATAACTTAACCATATCCTAGGGTTTATCCTTGTTTGGCAATAAAGTCTCACAGTCATGTGCTTGTCATGTGACTCTTCTGCTAGCAAATGTTATGTTCATAACACCTTCACTATTCCCCAAGTCAAATATCTTGGGATGATCATCCATCCTGGCAAGCTTGCCATGGACCCTGTTAAGCTCGCTGGCATTTCCCAGTGGCCCACTCCTTCTAAAGTCAAGGACATTCGTTCTTTCCTTGGCTTTGCTAACTTTTACAGGCGATTTATTCCTAACTACTCCACTATCACCCATCCTCTCCTTGACCTTACCAAGAAGACTATGGCTTGGTCTTGGTCCCCTGCCACTCAGAAAGCCTTTGATTCTCTCAAGGCTATCTTCCTCTCTCAACCAGTATTGCAAATGCCGGATCTCACTTGTCCATTTGCCATTGCTACTGATACTTCTGCCTACATATCTGGTGGCATTCTCCTTCAAACCAATGCAAATGGGGACTGGCACCCCTGTTCCTATCTCTCCCAGACATTCTCTGCCGCTAAGCGGAATTATGATATCTATGATCATGAACTTCTCAACATCATCTGCACTTTCAAAGCCTGGAGGCAATATCTCCTTGGCTCCTTTACTCCCATTCAGGTTTTCACTGACCACAAAAACCTGACCTACTTTAAATCCCCCCAGAAGCTTAATTACCACCAAGCTTGCTGGCTTTTGGATATCACCAATTTTGACCTGCAACTTTCCCATGTTGCCAGCACCTCCCTTGCCGGGCCAGATGCCCTTTCCCATCATCATGATCTGTGTTCTGACACTTCCCAGGATAACCAGGAAGTTACTCTCCTTCTCTCCAAACTTTTCATTAACCTTATTGATGCTAACCTCTCCACCCACATTAAGGAGCATCAACAAGGTGATTCCCTCTGACTCTCCATTCTGCAGAAACAGAATGCTTCTGCAGATGAGAAATTCCTGCGCTCTCATACCTCTGATTGGAAGAAAATTGATGGTTTGCTTACTTATTGCAACCATGTCTTTATCCCTTCCTCTATTAATCTCTGTCATGCCATTCTCCAATGATGTCACAACCATCCCTCTGCTGGCCACCCCAGTTATCTTAAAACCTGTCAACTCATCTCCACAGAATTTTGGTGGCCCAATCTGGCCTCCTTTGTCCACAACTATGTTGCTGGTTGCCCTGTTTGCCAACAGAATAAGGCAAACACTCATCCTTCTCATTCCACTCTTTCCCCCATCCACTTCACTGCCACTCGCCCCTTCCAACAGATCTCTTGTGATCTTATCACTGATCTCCCTCCTTCCTCCAACTTCGATGCCTTGCTGGTTGTGGTTGACCATGGGCTTACAAAGGGGGTAATTCTCTGCCCCACCAAGAAATCTGTTACTGCTAAGGGTATCACCACCCTCTTTTTCCACAAAGTCTACCTCCAATATGGTCTTTTTGATAAGATCATCTTGAATCGAGGCCCTCAGTTTGCCTTAGCCTTTGCTAAGGAGCTTGGAAAACTCCTTGAGTACAATTTATCCCTTTCCACTGCATATCATCCTCAATCTGATGGTGAAACTGAATGAGTTAACCAGGAAATTGAGACATACATCTGCATTTACTGTGGCTCCAACCCCACTGGATGGGCTGACTCCATCACCCATGCCAAATTTGTCCACAATTGCTGCCCCCACTCCATTACAGGGCAATCTCTGTTCTATCTCATGATGGGATATGAACCTCATGCCCTTTCCTTCATAATTGATGAATCACTAATGCCTGCTGTTGCTGATCACACTAAGGCACTTCTCACTGCTTGTGATGAAGCACTTGCAGCCCATGATCTAGCCTGCCAAACTATGGTGTCCTGCATTCACTCTACCTTCTCCCCATTTACCAAAGAAGATAAGGTATGGTTAGAAGCCTGCAATTTGAAACAGGCTATTGTTCACCTGAAACTCTCCCCTAAATGGGAAGGACCCTTTACCATCACAGAAGTCCTTTCCCCAATCACCTATTACCTCCGTCTTCCATCCACATGGAAAATTCACTCTGTTTTCCATGCATCACTGTTATTGCCCTATCGCGAAAATGATATTCACAGAAAGAACTTCCCCACTCCACCCCTGGACCTTATAGAAGGTGAGGAGGAATATGAATTGGAGCAGATATTAAAACATTGAGGTCCCCCAGGTAACTGTCAATTTCTGATCCAATGGAAAGGATACTCTGCCAAAGACAATTCCTAGGAACCAGAATGGAACTTGAAACATTCCAAGTCCACTTTGGATAAGTATAAACTCCTCCACCCTTACCACTTCCCCTTATCTGCTCCTCTCCCTCCTCACCTCACCAAGAAACCCCACTGCTGTTCAAAGTAACAATGACTTTCACTGTCAATCAAGGTTTCTGTTCATGCAACACCCCTCTTGATACCCCACCACTGTCCACATCTCAACTTCCCACTGTGGAAGTCCCTGATGAGCTGTCGCTCATATCTTCTCTGTCCTCTCTTACTGACACTTTTTTTTCTCCTCTTTCTGTACTCACTTCTGAGCTCCCTTTTGAGGACTTCATAGCCTTACCCCCTGCTATTACTATTGGCCCAGCCATCATTACTCCCATTCTGGTCCCACCTCCTGCCATTGACACCTGGTCTGCTGGAATTCTCAGCATTGACCTACCACTTTCTGCACATGCCCTTTATCAGGGTACCCCATTCCCTGATTACTCTCATCAGGTTATGACCTATATTATGGACTCCCACCTTGCTGTCCCCATCAGTTTACACCTCGACATGTTCTTGCCACTTTGGCTCCTTTATCAAATATACATGTAGCTCCTCTGTCTCCCCCTCCTGGCCTCCACCCTTGCCCACATCCCTCACACTCATGTCTCTCTTGCCCAAGCTCTTATCACTTCCATCCATCGCAAGCTTCTCTCCAACATTGAGATTCTCACCTATCAGATGCATATGGGTAAGTTCCTTACCAACCTCAACTGCTATATACATGAGCTGGCTGCTGCCAGGGGGTATACTCCTTCCACACCCTCTGCCTCTTCCTCTCCTCTTGACAATGATGAGTTTGCTGTGCTCGAATGTGCTAAAGCTTGGTGGACTGGTCTTTATGGTAATGGCCATCTTCCTTCTTCTCACTCTTGCTTTCACAAAGCATGTTTCCTGTCCCTACTGCCTCCGATGGCACCCAGGACATACTCAGGCTCACTGCCCAGCTCAATGCCATGTCATTGACCCACTTGTCTCCTCCTTTTCTTCTTCCTCACATGGCTCCTTCCACATCTCCTTTTACAGTTCCTCCTGCTCCTCTTGTCATTCCTGCAGATTCTGCCACTCTTAGGGTTCCTACCATTGCCCTCCCATGACTCTGTCACCCCCTCCACCTTTTTATCACATCAACAATGACTTCCACAATGACGTCATCAATGAAGTTAGCTGGGCCAACATCACAGGCTCCCCTGGACCCTCTTATGATGCCTTTTGAGGTGTCATGAGTCTTCCACCCCTAGCAGGGGGATAATGTTACAATTTCTCTTTTCTTTCCTCTTTTCCTCTTTCTTTTATCCTAACTTCTGCTCTTCTTGCACCTTAGGTGCTCTCTTGTTCATTTGTCATTATAGATTCCGCTCTTCTCACATTCTAGCCCAGCCTAGACCACTCTCTTGTTATGCCCTTTGCCCAGGCCTTCTATCTTTAATCAGCTGACTCATAATCATTCCATGTCTTTCCATCTGTTTCTACACAGATACCTTACTCATTCTATCTCCGCTTTAACTCTGTTAACTGTACTATAAAGTAGTGTACTTTCTGTCTCCTCTTCTTCATGCTACTTCTACCTTGTGATTACCTCACAGTCCTCACATCTCCACTGCTCCTTGTATCTACATACTGGGAATCCATTACTTGTGTCCTCACACTTATCCAGAGGGTCATTAGTGTCTGATCTTGGCACACCCCTGGGAGTGTAGCTGGTACTTCTAAGGCACAACACTTCATTTGTCACCTTCCACTTGTCTTAAAGCTTACCTTTGGTTTGCTTCATCCTCTTCTTTCACAGCAAGGTCTATACTTGTTCCTACCCAGGCCTAGTGTAACACACTTACTTCATCCCTCCTCAGTTCTTAAAAAACCTAGAAAACTTTATTCTATTGGTGCATTCCCTTGTATTCTTTGACCACTATGTAAATGTGTTGACTTCAGGAAGGAAAGAAGAGTAGGAGGAAAAAAGGCAGAAAGAAGAACAGGAGTCAAGCCCATTAATGGAGAAACCAGTCCATGAGTTCCTCTTATCTTTAATTCAGGACCTGCTGAGACAGAGTGCCACCAGGTGATTAGGAAATCTCTTCCAACCAGATCAACCATTACATTCAAGGCCTAGAATGGAAAGCAACAGAGTGGAAGAATTATTGAAGAAGATAAAGGGGTATGGAAAGAAAGTGGCAGATCCATGGAATTAGGATGGTAATAGGAAGAAATGGCAGCTATGGTGGGTCAAAATGAGGATTTGGAAGTCTTTCATTGAATAAAAGAATAATCAAATAAGGGCAGCAGTGTTTCTATCCAGGATGGAAGAAAAAGTGAAAGAGTATGTGTTACAGTGTCGATTTCTGAACAACCCATCCTAACCCTAAATGATCTGCCTTGAAAGGGTGTGCTGGTTTTATTGTCAGATTTGATTGGAATAGAGTGAAAGACAATGTGATGGACTCAGGGGAGCAAGGCCTGAGGAGCCATAGCACTTAGTTAGGAGGGAATGCCTGTATTGACAAGGCACTAGACAATGTACAAGATAACAAAGTTTAACAAAGTAATTAAGGCTGGGAAGCCAAAACCAAGGAACTACCTGCTATTTATACTAAGTTCAGATGCGCACAGACTACCTCCAGGGCATAGGGAACTACTAAATAAGGAATAGGGCATAGGGCATGCTTACTGAGAATATGACCAATAGGCCATGCAGATATGGTGTGTGGAATGGAGAGGCTATGTAGAATGGAAGCCAAGGGTCTAGGGTAAGCAGAGATTAAACCATGCCCCCTACCATAAGGCCAAGGAGATCCCATCTAGAGATCTGCCACAGATCAAATCTGACCCTCATCTAGATCAAGATCCAGATTCATCAGAGATCTAATCAGGAGATGCATCTATCATCTGAGATACTAGATCCAACCATAAGCTGTGCTCAAACCCAAGGGGAACTCTGAATAACAACTTAACCATATCCTAGGGTTTATCCTTGTTTGGCAATAAAGTCTCATGGTTACATGCTTGTCATGTGACTCTTCTGCTAGCAAATGTTACATTCATAACAGTATGCACAGCTAACCCTTGAAGAATGCATAGACCAGGGTCTTTGGCCCTCAATGAAGAAACTATATGCTAATATCAAGGCATACTTTTACATTGACAAACTTGTACATGAAGTGCTCAAGAAGTTGAAAGAATTGAGGCAGGTGAGAAAGATAGATAATTACCTGCAAGAGTTCATGATATTAAAAAAGGATGCAAAGATTTCAGAGAAGCATGTGAGCAAGTTGTTGAGGAAACAGGTCCAGTATAGAATCTATCAACAAGCAACTTTCCAGGATTTAAAGAACATGACTTAGAAATTAATGAATTAGTTTCAGATTATTGAAACATAACTTCTTGATGCATTGATCTAAAATCTAACACCTCCTTGATATGTGCTTTCTAAGAGATTTCCTGAGTAGTGTCTTTAAACATAAAGACACAGGAACTAGACAAAAGAGTAAGAGAAAGGTAAGAGCCAAGGGACTTGTAGAACTGAAAGGTTCAAGTGTACAAGACTGGGAAAACCCAAACTTGAGCAGCCCTCCTTTTATATTGCTACAGAATACACACAGACCATGTAAATGGTACTGGCCCTAAAGTATTATACAGCAAGCCAACCAATAGCAGAATAGAAGTGGGGACCTAGAAATATAGCAGAAAACCATAATGCATGATATTAGAGTCTAGATTGTTCTAGATCTGTGATATGTGAAAATGTGAAAGGGTGAAAATAGTGAAGAGGTGAAAGTAAAGATGTGATGAGGTCACATGATGTGACAATGTGAAGAGCTACAGTGGTGAGAAGAAAATGCCAAAAATAAAAAAATAAAAAAGTATATTATAACAATTATAGATCAAGCCTAAAACACAGCTGCTGATGCATTGACCTAAACCTAACACCTAGCCTTGGTATGTGCTGACTAATCCTGAGTAGTGACTTTGAACTAGAGTTACAATAACTAGGCAAGAGTAGTAAAGAAAATAAAAGCCAAGGGACTTGTAGAACTGAAAGGTTCAAGTGTGCAAGACTGGGAAAATCCAGACTTGAGCAGACCTCCTTTTATATTGATACCATATGTGCACAGACCATGTAAATGGTGCTGGCTCTAAATAGAGTACAGTAATCCAACCAATGGCAAAAGAAGAGTGAGGACCTTAGAGATACAGCAGGTAAACATGAGGTATAACAGCAGAGTCTAGATTGCTCTAGATCTGTGATATGTGAAGAAGTGAAATGTGAAAGGGTGATAATGTAAAGGTGTGATAATGTGAAAAGGTGAAGATATGAAATGGTCATGTGATGTGACAATGTGAAGAGTTACAGTAGTGAGAAGAAAATGCCAAAGAAGGAAAAAAATGAAAAAGTGCATTATAACAAAGCCTATGAAAGAATGGCAGTAGAGTAATCTGCTCCTGCTCAGAGATATTCTGCTCCAAGGAATCCTCCTTCTCATTCTTTTCCATTCTCTCCCTCTAACCCTTCTAATTAATATAGACCAAGACCTTAGTGGTAACTCCCTGCATGCTTTACAGCTACAGGAACTCAACTGGATAGAGGGACTCCTATAAAGGTAGATGCAATGTGGTTTAGCAAGGAATGCTTCAAGTATCACAAAATGGGACACTTGACAAAGGATTGCCACACCAATCTCCCTTTTACTTCTCTCTCAGATTTTAATCCAAGAAAGACTGGCATTCCAGTAGATAATAGGGCCACATTCTGAAGGCAAGTAGTAATCTTTGGAGATTTCAAACAGGTTCAGGGCCAACCCAATGTATACAAGGCCCCAATGGTTGATATAAGGGTATTGGCAGCAGAAGCTGCTAAACAAAAAGATTAGACTTCTGGGGTTCAGGAAATCACAGAAAATAGCATGTATAAAGAGGTGGCAAGAGCATACTGGCTAGATCAGTTTGAAAATGAGAAAAAGAATTTAAAATAAAGAGAACTTTGATTAATCAAGGTAATTGGGGTCTTTTTTCTTTTTCTTCTTCTTCTGGAGCTTCAATATTTAATTCTTGTCCTATGATACAGAATAAAGTCTTTTCAACTGCCTATAAGGAGTCTCAAAAGAGCTCAGCTGGAGGCAATAAACCAGTGCTTAATTCCTTAGAAAAAATAAAAGAAAAAGGTATCAATTCAGTTGTTATTTGAAACTCACCTCTAACAAATATTTATAAAAACCTTGAAATAATCACTAATCATGATGAATTTTTATTAGAAATACAAGTCAAAGGAATCAGAAATGAGCAATGGAATAAGTGTGGTACTATTTATATGCTCCTGGATTCAGGAGCTGTGGTAACATTTGTAGATACTAACTTTGTCAGAAAAAATAGATTAATAGAAATACCTATCAAATAACAGGTAGAAGTATACAATGCAGATGACACTAAGGAATTAGAAGGATACATTTGAAGCAAAGTCCTCTTACAAATCAGTTTTATAAATGCTAACAATCAAAAACAAGAGGAAGTAATTCCAGCATTGGTATCTACTTTAGGAAAATTGGAATTAATCATCAGATATGACTGGTTTAAAAAAAATAACCCAATTATAGATTGGACAAGAAGAATAGTCATGATTTCGGAAAATCCATTGCAGCTTAGGCAAGTTACCAAGGATGAACCAGATTTGGCAGATTAGATACCAAAAGAATTTCACAAGTATCTGAACATCTTTGCCCAGAAGAAATCAGAATAAATGTCAACAAGAAAATCATGTGATCATGTGGTAGACCTAAAAAAAGGGTTTATTCCAAAGAAAGAATGAGTAATTCCTCTATCTGATATGAAAATAACAGAAGTTAGGGAGTTTATCAAAAAAGAAATCAAAAAAGGGTATATTAGACCCTCAATATCACCAGACATCACCAGTATTCTTCATTGGAAAAAAAATGGAGATAAACAAATGGTTATTGATTACAGATACCTCAACAAGTGGACAGTCAAAAACTCATATCCTCTCCCTCTTATTTCCACTTTAATTATCTCAAAGGTTCCAACATATTCACTACTCTGGATCTAAGATGGGGATACAACAATATTCAGCTTTGACAAGGTAATGAATGGAATGGGGCATTTATCATGCCTATAGGGGCTTATAAACCAATGGTAATGTATTTTGGAATGTGCAATAGCCCCAGCACTTTCCAAACTATGGTTAATGACATTTTTCATAATCTTTGGGCTTTTGTTATGGTATATATTGACAACATTATTATTTTCACAAAAAATAAAACCAGAACAGAACATGCATCTCTTGTTGCACAGATCCCTTAACAGCTGCAAGATAATGATCTATTCTTAAAGCCATCTAAATGTCACTTTATACAAGAAAAAGTTGACTATTTGGGTATAGTAGTGTCTAAAGATGGGGTTAAAATGCAAATGAACAAGGTTAAAGCCATTTAAGATTGGCCACAACCTCATACTCTCAAACATGTTCAAGCTTTTCTTAGTTTAGCTAATTATTATCAGAGGTTTATTCAGGATTTTGCAGAAATTGCTCAATCTCTTAACAATTTAACTAGGAAAGATAAAGTATTTTCCTAGGATAGGCCCCAACAGAAGGCTTTTGTTACACTAAAGAATATTATGAGTATAGCTCCCTTTTTAGTCTATCCTGATTCTTTGCAACCAGTTTGCATGGAAACAGATGCTTCTGACATTGCCACCAGGGCCATCCTTTCTTATTTAATCAATGGTCACTGGCAGCCAGTAGCTTATTTATCCCATTCTCTCAACTCTACCAAAAAAAATTACCCTATTTATGAAAAGGAATTATTGGCTGTTATCCAGGCCTGTAAAGAATGGCAGCATCTCCTCATTGATCATACCCATTTTGAAATTTGGACAGATCATCAAGCCTTGGAACATTGGCAGAAACTGCAAGATCTTTCCTCTTGTCAGGCTTAATGGGTCAAACTTCTTATGGAGTATCATTTTACCATTGTCTATAAATCTGGTACTTTCAATGGCCACACCAATGCATTATCTCACAGACTTGATCATGGTATCATCACTGAGGAGCCCAATAAATAAGTTGTTGTTTTTCCCCCTTCTGTTTTTCCCTCCCTTCCCTCTCAAGGACTTTTCCTTCTGAACACTTTTCTTTTGGATGTCATTGCTGCCACAGGACCTCTCTTGGACAATGATCTCCCTGGGCTATGTTATAATGCAGATGAAGATTATTTAACACATCAAGAAACAAACACAATATTCTTACCAAAAGAATTACAAATGAAAGCATTAAAGTTGTGTTATGATTCTCCAATTGCAGATCATGGAGGACAGAAAAGAACACTTCATTTATTAAAACATTTCTTTTATTGGCCAAATCAGGCACAAGATACTATAAATTATATCAAGACCTGTCAAGTGTGCTCTCTTACAAAGGGTTCACAAAAAGTACCAGCAGGCAAAATTTTACCCCTATCAATTCCTTCTAAACCTTGGATGGATATTTCCATTGATTTTATAACTTGACTACCTAAGTCCAAAGGCTTTGATGCTATTCTGGTGGTAGTGAATAGGTTTTC